>DWJZ01001210.1:0-24731 GCA_018249125.1 Asbolis capucinus | reverse complement strand
AATAGAATTATCTTCCAACACGTCATAATTCGTCCTGTTTATAATAACCACAGAGTTTCCCTGTTGTATGAATGTTGTAGTTTTGTATGAATGGATAATTTTAATGAATCATGGATCTGTTTTTGACGTAGTTATTTATGTATTTAACATATATATGTTAGTCTAGTGGATTGAATGTTGGTCTTTCAAACGGAAAACGTTCAAACGCACCTCGAATTCTCAATGTTATGTGCGTATCAGAAGTTGATTATAACTTACTACGGTCAAGGGAAACATCGTGAGGAAACTTGTGCTACTAATAGTTCCTATAAAGATCTTGTTGATGTGTTAAGTCTTCTAATCGGTACTTGGCCAGCGTGGAAGACTATACCTTTACCCCTCACATTGTGAGAAGACACCCGAGCCCAGTAGTGGGATACTTGTGGGTGAAAATGATGATTAATACACGTTTTAGGTAAGTTTAAAGTGCAGTAAGAAGTTCATAGCGGCGGCTTGTTTCGATTGTAAGTGATCGAAAAGTTTAAGGAACAGGGATGGGTGACCAATAATGGCAAAAAATTCACGAGCGTTTCCTTGTTGCGGCACGTAAAGCCCTCGGTCCCGGCTGTTTTACTTAGCAATCGTTAACCCTCGTCAGAGGCCTTCAGATGGCATAAAAACATCTGATACATTGGTTACCTACTAACCCCTTATCCAATCCACATTGAAGCAGCGTAGTTGATTATGCCCTGGGCTTCCTCAGTATTTTCCACTGCTTTCACTTGAATACATGTATGTATGCCAAAAATTTTGGTAAAACCGACTCAGGTAAATAATAGAAGTGCGAAACAACGAACGACAAATTTTCAATAAAAATCCTGGTTCCAATTTCAAATCAAATAAATTCTAACATACGACATCCCTAACATTATACTACCTTCATTTGCATGTCGTTTGCCTTTTTAAACCGTTTCCCGATATCGATAACGGACACAATTAGTGTCGACGCAGTCAGAGACCGCCTTTGTATCGATAAATTAAATGTGGACAACGAAAGACAAAACGCGATGCTATCAGAAGCGGCGTTTTTCAGGGCTACCCTCATTTAATATCGAACCGTAGCGTATCGATTCTTGGTTTTTTAGGGATTACACACTGTCAATGAGTTTGGTTGGAGTTCATCTTGTTGGGATTCGAATTTAATTATACTGTTTTACAGGTTACACGATTGAATTTTTTGCATAATTTCATGTAATTTCTAGCGACATCTGACGGTTAACCTTTAAGTTATATTTAATAATACGTATTTAATAGGGTGCAACTACGTGGACAATAATCATTTTATATTATTACTTGTCTTAAACTTAAGGCGGGATGAGTAGGTAGTAATTCCTAGATTAAACACATATATAGTATCCATCACGTCCAGTTTTCGAGGTACACGTCAATTATTTTTACTACCCTCACTGTACATAACAAACTATTAACGTTTATAATTCATTATCCTTTTTATATTATGTTTTCTTTCTTATAGTGGGTACTCGTTTATTATCGTAAATAGTAGTAAAATGAAAACATTCTTTATATATTGAAATGGGATATATGGAATGGGATATATATTTATATATGGAAAATTATATAATGAACTGGTTAATTTCTTATACATTTTCATGATTTGGAGGGTACTTAAAGCGTCTTAGTTGATATGAGTGAATGTTGGGAGGTTGATAAAATTGTGTGTGAAAAACGTGAGTCTTGAGTTGGCTGAACCCCACAAATGGGATAACATAGCCGCTTCAATACTGGGGCCCCTTGATTCATTGAGTGTACTAGAAGGTAACATTTGTGCTTGTGATGTACTGATTTTTTGTTAATTTGAAGGTGATGGAGTTAGGACTAAAGTAGAGGTTCTGTTATACTCTCTAGCCTTCCTATGTTTGGTTTAATTTTGGTCACTGCGATATCTGCTCTAATTGAGCTGAAATTTGTAAAATTATGTAGTTATATATATTGTAATTAATTATTCATTGCCTTTGTATGCAGGATATTACTTATTTAGGTTTAAAGATCAAAATTATACTATATATCTTATGGTAGGCATAATATTTTTTTTGTCTTTACGTGATTTAATTGGGGCTCAAGGGTGATTTAAAATTATTTTATGATTTATTTATTTACTTGAGTTGAATTATATTGTAATCTTTAGCCTATTTCAGTGTGTTAAATATAAATTCTGTTTAAATTTGAATGTTAGTACATTAGATGTATAAAGACAAACATACCGTTAGGATATTTATATAATTTTATATTCCAACTTAATTTGATTTAATAATTCCTCGTTAAATTAATAACAAAAGATGTTCATTCGATTAAATTGTAATTTCATATTTATTCACTCGTTATAAATGTCTGAAAACTGGGTAAAAGTACTTTTTGAACAAGGAGACATTTGACATACACTTGATTATTTTAAATAAATTATAATTATCTTTGATTTGACTTTTGAATAAGCTTTATAAAAATAACTTTCTTTTATTACAAAGAAGAATAAAATAGGCAGAGAATTATAAAGACAATATTATTTTAGTCTAACAGTCAATTTTCTTCATCCTAATAAAACTTAACGCAATTACCAAGTCCAACACAAAACCGAAACTCAAATAAATTACAAACCATCCACCCTGTCTCTATTAAAAAAGATACAGCGCGGTAAAAAATATCGATAAAAAACCAAAAAACCAACTTCACTTTCAGTCCAGCCCTAGTGGCGATTTAAATGGTTTAATTCTTGCGCGCACGCACCTCGGTCATTGGTCCGCGAAGCTTAATTCCTATTGGTCGCCGCGCGAAGGGACTGCCGGTATTCTCAAAGAGTTGAGAGAGGCGGCCTCACAGAGGCTGCAATTGACGGCTGGCCACCGTATGAATATGGATACTGTATGTATTCAGTGATCACTCGCATGAATATTTGATACCGATTCATCGATTCGCGTCTCTAGTTTTACTTTGTCTTTTTTTTGGTATTGATTTTAATATCGATTTGTTGTCTTACTATCTCGACCGATTTTTAACAATTGTTTTTTTTTATTATTTTATAGTTGTGTTATTACGTAGGTAGTATACATATATTACTTATATGCTACAATACAGTAGTACCACTTTTTGGTTTTTTAACGTAGTATATAGAAAATAGTGTTAGGGTTGCGACCATAATTATTCCGATATATGTACTAAATTTTACACACAGAACTATGTACATATTTAGTATGTAGGAAACTGCGCTTTCTTACTAAATTTAAAATGAATAAATATAGAAATTTGTTTATATTTCAGGAATTATGTTGATAATATACAAACGAAAACAAACTTTCTGTTAACTTTCTTATTTCCAAATCAGTATGTAAAGTTTTCCTTGGTAGCGATTTGCCGATTCAAAAGGAATAATCGGTAGCTCTATTATCTAAAATTAGCGAACAGCAAGCAGGCAGCAAACGATCAGACGACATTAGCACAGACCATCGCTGTGGCAATAACATCGTACTATACTCAATTCGATCTGAATTTTTTCCATACAATTTTGACAAGCTTGTATGGTAAAAATTCCAGATCGAATTGGCGCTGAGTACACACGATCGCTTACTTAACGCTCGCTGATTGCACTATCCTCTTTTCGCGATGAACTTGCTCCTATATCAGAAAGTAGCACGATTATCGCTGAAACTTAATATGAATTTGCAATCTGCGAGCAATTATCGCAAAACTTTCGTAATCGCTTTCCGTTTGCAAGATACGTAATAGGCCCGTTGTTTTTTAACTTGACACTATTTCAAACGTTCAAATTGTTATACATAGTATCCATTTTAATTGACTTGAAAGAGCATCAGTGGTTATATTTAAGTTAAACACAATAATATTTTTAAAAATTACAATTTTTGTAGTAATTTAACCAAAAAAATTAACTTTATATGTGTAACAAATAAATTAGGCTGTGTATTTTTTATAAGGGAAAATTCTGGATTCAGTTACAAATCCTAGTAATATTATAAATGCGAAAGTTTCCGCAGAGACTACTGAACGGATCTGAGTGAAATTTGGCACAGAGATAGATTATGGTCTGGAATAACACACACAAAATTATTTTTGCAACAAATCACGCAGGCGAAGCCGCAGGCGGTCAATAGATTATTTTAGACCCCATAAGTGGGTAAGTTTGTTTTTATTAGAAGCTTTTATTAAACTTGCAGTGTATGTTTGTATGTTAGTATATTAGTTTGTTCGGGTCGAATATTGCAAGCTTAATAAGACCCACTTCCTCTTACATTACGGAGCGGAAATTTTGCATAAAGATTTCATTCTGATGACAATGCATTTTTATGACAAGCATGACCTGATACTACGTTCAGGATTGACTTTAAACAAGGGAACTCCTCAACGGTTAACAATACAGTTATGAAATTTTATATTTCTTCGTATGAGGGCTCGATATTCACATGTTATATTTTTATATGTTTTGATTAAGTTTATTTAATTACAAATTAGTACAAATAAATTATACTAATATGTATTTTTTGGTGAAAAATCTTATGAAAACAGGAAGGTATGTGAGAAAATGAATAAAATTAAATTTAATTAATAATACCGCGGGCATCTGTCACTTAGCTTGACTTTGAAATTTGTTTAAGTAAATAAAATTATACGGTAATTTATAGTTGTATTTACTTGAAATATTAATGCGATTTGCCGCCATTTTGTTAATTATACCAAATGACGTAAACGACGTAGGTAACGGAAGAAAAAATGACCTTATGGTTTTTCTGTAGGTACAATTAGGTAGTAGAGTTCTTAAGTATTATATACCTTATAATTAGCCATTTAATACTTACATACGATTATAAATAACTTAATTAATGAAAATTTAAATAGACGTATTAAAATTATTTGCCTTTTATTTAAATTGTGCACAAACTTTAGCAATTTTACCCATATTTAGTATACCACCAATAAAACATTATGCTATGTATGAATGCAGTAATATTTTTGAAATGTTTAATTGTTTACATAAATTCATATTTTAAAATAACGTATTCGTATTTTAAAATAACGCCAAACTTTATGGCGGCTCGACTGATCTACGCGACATGCACAAACGCAATAACAGAGAAGTCATAAAGTTTGGCATACATAATAATTTTAAATTAAATAAAGAAAATAGTTCAGTGGAGGTCGCTATACGTAGGTAGGTACTTAATATTAACATAGCATTCAACAGGCATAAGAAATTACATTGCAGAAAATGTAAATACCTACTGGTTCAAATATTTGAACCTTGGGTAGGTAGACATAGTTGAATCTTAGATAAATTTCTAACAATTTGACATTAATAATAATCGAAAAACGGTTCGGTATAACACGTATTAGCATAGGAATAAACTCGATTTCCTGCAACGTCACTGGGCCGCTCGTTTTGAATTGCAAATGTGTTCGGATTTTGAATTTCCGAACGCCTCTTGCGTAGGCGTTCGCTGAGCGGGAACGAGTGACTGGACTGTTTTATCGGTTGGCAGCATAAAAAGTCAATATTTTAAACTGGCAACATCTATAGAAACATAGTGTAACCACAAAAAAGAAGTTTGGAAGTTACATAATGATTTTAAGCAGCAGTTTCATTAATCTACATTAGCATACGAACAGGATGCCAAATTTGCATAAAAATGTACTGACATTAAGTATATACTAAAATGTTACTGATTCTTTCGTGAAAATATAAATGTCTATCAATTAACTATGTATCTATCTTATAAAAATTGCATTCATGAGAGATAATAGAGATGTTTTGGTAACGTGCATTGAATTATACAACAGCTAATAAATCAGTAAAAATTAAAATAATGTTGTTGCCGTGAAAAAGTTGCTCCAATTAAAAACCGCTACAGATTATGTTACTCAAGCAACCCGTTTTTGAAATACAAATAGAACAGACTGTACAATTTGCTATCTAATTATACAATTGCTCGAAATGATTAACGTTTTTAAAATTTGAAATTTGAACGATAGGCAAAGGCAACCTTTCACAAAGCCAATGACTCGTATATTTTAGCGACGTGTTTACGTGCATATATTAAAACGCAGATTACACTATTGTAATACATACTGTAGGTCAAAGCCCCCCTTTTGGGTCAACTTACTAATGGTGTATGATAATCGCTTTTGCACACATTAAAATTACCACTTCGGTACAAATATAATAAAAATTTTGAAACTTAATTGAGTCTTTCGTTAACTTTTTATCGTAGAACGTTGTAAAAGAATATTTGATGTAAAAGTGTAACTTAATATACACTTGACAATTAAATAATTTTGACGCGTACAGAAACATTCCTATAACGTTACGCGGTAATATTATTCCTATTCCATCGCCAATGTAAAAACCATAGATAAAATGTAATTAACGTGTTCGTGAAACTTAATAATATAAAAACATTACTGTCACTGTAATTTCGTTATCTGTATCACCCAAGATATCTCAGGTTACCGTATAATTTCATTTGAAAGCCGAAAGGTATGGTAATTCACGCTCAACGTCTCAGTATTGCCATATGCAAAAATATCGAATAAAAACCTTACCGTTAGTCTGTGGGAGGCACATGAATGGGCTTGCGAAACTGAACCACGTTCTTAGAAATTGATACCAGTAAAGATAATTTGATGGAATAAGATTTGAGAGTTGTAATAGTTTTCTTTGGATTAGTTATGAGTAACTGTACGGTACGTCCGATCTGGGTTGTGGGTAGTGAGTTGTAACTGGGGGGTGGCAAAATTACACGGGTTTGATCCGTTGGAGTCCCTGGCCCTAGAGCAAAGTTGACAAAAGAAGTTGACAGTTCCAGTTGACAAAAAAAAATTAAAAATTTTAGAAGTAGGTTTTTAAAATGTTGTTAACAATAAACTATTATTTTTATAAATAACAGATGCATATATACTTTTGAAAATAAGATATTTTACCAAAATAGATACAATCATAATTTTATGAAACCACTACAGTGAAATACTAAAATTAAATGACAATGTGACTAATTTTTTTTGTTTCTCATTAACCAAAACTGCCACGTGCACCTAAAAGTATGGTTACGTCACTGCTGAAAAGTGTTAAAGTGCAACATTAGACAATTTATTTTTATATTTAATATGCTATTGTAAAAGGAACTATATAAATTTCACAGGCTGATAATTTATGTTTTATTTTTCAGGTAAGTCGCATTGAATCTATGGCAACACTAATTTGTAAGTAATTTGAATTAAGAATATATCATAGACAATACATGATATTATTATCATCAAGTATTTAAGATTCTCCAACTCTGAAAACATAATAGTGAAAAAACGAGGAGCAAAGCTATAAAAAACATAAACAAAAAATAGCCCTAACTTCTTTAACATAAAAAATGCAGTTTTTCAAGCTCATATGATTTCCACAGTGTAGCTATCAATTTACACGTTATTAGCTACTCTATTCCTTATAATTATCGTTCTTGTTATGTATCTAATATTATTCTCTGAAAAAATATAACCGGTCGCACGCAAGGGAATGTCATTAGTACGTAAAATAATTGTATTGGACTTAATGAAGTATCTCTTTGATATTAACAGGCTGTAATACGTTTATTTAATATAAAGTTTACACATAAATAACTTAATTAATTCAACATAATTAACATAGGCTCAATATTTTAAAATTGAATGAGTGAATGAGACAGTTTGATACTACTGAGTATATTCTTGAGTGATGTAGGTATTCTTTATCAAGTTATAAATAAATATATGTTTCAGAATATGAAATATTTTATTCTAGCATTATTATTAGTCATTGAGACTGGCCTGTTGGTCTGATGGTTAGTAGACTTGAGTATTAAGCTGGACGTCGTGGGTTCGATCACTGCCCAGTAAAATAGTTTTTTGTGATGAGTAGGAATATTTTTTCTGTGTCTGGGTGTAATAAATATATATATTTATGTTGTCGTATGTATTTATATGTGTATGTTTATCATTAATCTGTGACAGACCGCTTGGTCTAGTGGTTAGTGAATCTGACTACTACACCTTAGGTCGTGGGTTCGATTCGCACCCAGGTCAAACTTTTCTGTGATGAACACGAATGTTTGATCTGTGTTTCTGGGTGTGTAATAAAAATATCTATTTAAGTATGTATTTAAAAGTATATATGTATGTTTATAACTTATCTGATCACCATAGAACAAGCTAACGCTTAGTTTGGGGTCAGATGGCTGTGTGTGAGTTGTCTAAAGATATTTATTATTATTTATTATCTGATCACCATAGATCATTTAGATCCCTTCAGTAGTTTTTGCTTGAAAGACTAGCAAACATCCTCACAAACTTTCGCATTTAAATTATTAGTAGAATTTTGTGTCAGCGTGACGTGGTTCAGAGTAATATTTTCTACATCATGAAACATCTCTTTCCTACTTATTTGCAGTACCTATTCTGGTCATCCATCAAGCTGGACGTCATATCACAAGGTCAAAACGCTCCCCAGATAATGAAATACGGAAAGACTATGTATAATTAATTGAAGTAATTAAATATTAATTTTATAGCTATAAATATAATGTTATTTTTATGGTAATTTACTAACATCTAGAAAGGTTTTGTCTTATGTAATTTGATGGAAGATTTAAGATTTTTTAAGAGTAATAAATATATTTTTTACAATGTTTAAGAAATTTACTGTAAGGAATTTACCTCGCAGGAAATTTTGAATTATATTTTTATCAGTTTTTTTTCTTATTTAAGGATCCCATTGTGAAATACCTATTATCCTAAAATGAGTTAGTTAAATTAAAGACTTAACTAAATCTTTGGATCACAAAATCCGAAAAAAATCATGACAATAGCATTAAATCATAGATTTAAATCTGAAATTTCATAAAATAATCTTGAATTAAAGAAAAACTTACGAAAGAAACCCACCGAATAGTTTTGTCAACCCTTAAATCGTCTGAAATTTAAAAATAAAACCTAAATAAAAAAATTAAAAAGCGACGAAAAAAAAATTAAATCATCGAATTACCAACTTATAATTCGCAACACACTATTAAGAAATAAAAAAGAAAAAACAGCGACAAAAAAATCTACTTACCAACTCATAACTCCGGAATACAGTATTGACAAATAAAAAAATAAAAAGCAAATATACATGGAAAAAATATTAAACTACGAATTCAAAACTCTCAATATAATATTGACAAAACATACAAAAATCCAAAAAAATACATCAAACAATATGGACGCGACCAAATCAGGAACAAGGCATTTATATGCCGCCCGCGTCGTCCAAGAAACAAAAGGTCTTAAGAATTCTATTATAGCTATTAAATTACGTCTTAATTGGGTTTATCTCTTTTAAATTACGTTACGATTATGTTGTCCATATTGTGCTGAAGACATTCCATATTGCAGTCGTAAGATATTATGTTGGAATATAGAGTACTTGATTTTGAACGGCTTGATTGATTATGATGGTGTTTGCGTGAAGACGCGTTAAGTATTTCTATGAGCTCCTATGATTTGCTTTGGGATTGTAAATGGTAATTTTTAATCGTAATAATTTAAAAGTAATATAATTTAGTGTATTTTAATTCATTTAAAAAACCAACTTCTAACTATATCGAGAAGTTATATGGCAATTATCAATGTAGTCGAAATATATTAAAAATACCTCAAAAATAAACACTCGTCTGATGTAGCTCAATTATTATTACAGTTACAAATCAAACACAAACATTTAAATAAAAAAGAATCATCAAAATTAGTTCACCTAGTAAATGTTCGTAGCCCGGCGGCTTCTATGATTGTAGGCCATCGAAAAATTTTGATAACAGCGGACGCGGTCGCGGGATGGATGACCGCTAGTGACAAAAAAATATGAACGTCCCGTGCTTCGGAGGGCACGTGAAGACGGTGGTCCAGGTTGTTATACTTAGATAAGTTTTAACCCAAGTCAGAGACTCTGACACTTGACATTTGACATTTCTGACACTTGACATTTCTGACACTTGACATTTCTGACACTTGGATTGGTCACTAACCCACGAATCCACATTGGAGCAGCGTGACGGAGTATGTTATAGACCTCCTCAGTATGAGAAACTCGTACTTGTTAAACCATCAATGGCTTGAAGCCATTAAAAACCAAGTAATATAGAAATAAATAAAACAAGGTTTATTAAAATATTCCAAACTTTAATTACAGATTCCTAATACAAATAAATACACAAAATTTCATAACTGTATTGTTAATGGTTGAAGAGTTCCCTTGTCTGGAGTCAATTCTGAACGTATTCGTAGTATCAGGTCATCGGAATTGAAGCAGTAAGCAAAATTTCAGCTCCGCAGCTTAAGAGGAAATAGGTCTAATTAAATTTGCAAGAATTTACCCGTAACAAAGAAATATACTAATTTACAAACATACACTGCAATTTAATAAAAGTTTGTAAAAATCTCAGAACCATTTTTGTAGCGCGTCAAAAATAAATTCCATCGATCCTACAATACTACTCGATAAACTATACTTATCATCGATTTTATCATAACGAATTAAAAAGTCTTCATTATTTTACCTAGAGTTCCAATTAAGTATTTCATGCGTCATTAGACTAATCCATTACTAACGCACGGACCTCGTACACGCGTACTCCGCCGTATAAGCGCGCATAGAAGCGCGCCATATCCTGATGTGCGACAAGGTATTTGAGAGTAATAAAAAATAAAAAAAAATCTTTTTTTTCAAACACAATATTCATGTGTAATACTTACTAAATGTGTAAGTGACTCAGTCTGTCACACCTTTTTACTTCTAAACGCTACTTTCGGTAAAACCTTATTTAATCTGATACATAATACATATATTTTTTAAATAAAACAACATTTAACACCCACCATGAATGTTTGGATGTTTGTCTTTTCACGCGTTAACCACAAAACGGATTAAGATAAAACTTAGCACATAGATAGACAACATTCAAGAAATGAACATAAGTTAGATTTTATCCCGATTATAGATTCCCGTGGGATGACGTGCATGTGTTTGCTTTGCTTTCACCCGCTAACTGTAAAACGGGTTAAGATGAATCTTAGCACACATTAGACCACAACCAGGAAATTAATATAAGTAATTTTATCCCGATTATAGTTTCCCCTAGGATAATCTGCACTTAAATCTTTGGGTGTTTTCGTTTCAATCTGTAACAATATTACTACTTTTTATGAACAATAGACGCGAGCGAAGCAATCTCGTATGTAATTATTTCCTCTCGAAGAAAAAGCATTTTGGATGGCTAGGTTTACCAGACTAAGAAGTTATTACGTCATCCGCGGAACTCCACCCCGGTGTCCTGACACACGCTTCGTAGTTTTTTTAATTGGCATTTTAAATTCGCATTAACCATTTAATTACGTATAATCGTACATGCTTCGACTGAACAAGAAAGTCTTTCTACGCACGTGCCATATTCTAATTAACTACGTGCATGTCAATCAGAGAAGACACACGCTTGTTACTACATAGTATTTTAACATAGGACACTTCCGACACGGACCTAATACTGTGCTAGATACTAGGAATTGCCCTTGCGAACTTCGGAAGAGCGAGATACGACATAAAAGTAGTTATTGTGACATAACTGTAATAGTTAGAGATGTGGTGGTACGAAATTACTTGTAGATATTGGTGTCGTCTATAAAACTGTAGTACATCACTTTGCTCTATTGACAATAATTTCCGCAACGTTCGCGATATAAGGATATTTTTTGGATTTTTTTTCTTACGTTAGGTAACATTATGGAAGTTTTCATACGAACCCCTATAATTTTTGAAAATATTATATAGTTTATGTTCATCAGGGATAATGTAGGGTCCTAATTGTAAAAGAATTATTCAAATAGACTCAGTAGTTATGGAACCAATTTTCCTCAAACAAATAAAAAAAGGCAAAAACTTTTTTACAGTTTTGAAGAATATATTTTAAAAGCTGGAGACGGAATTTTTAAAAAGCATATTTTTTTCGAACTCATTTTGAATAACTAAAACTATTGATAAAGAACAACTCACACACTGCAATCTGACCCCAAATAAAGCATAAATTGTACTACGGTGATCAAACAACTGAAAAAGATACTTACATATATTTATAATTACATACTTAAATATTTTTATCACACCCAGATAAAATCATTGATGCCCCACCTGAGCACTTATTTCATCTCACACGAAAGATCTCTGTTAATATTAGCGTAGACAAATTTCCACGTGAATAGCAGACTGATGATCAGGACGACCCTGTCACTCAAACAGTAGACTTTACATAGACCACACGTGTTTTCCACATACCACAACAGTTTATTCATAGACCTTTAGTCTCCAAACATGACTTTACTATTACGTTAAATAAATAGTGACAGAAGTATAGTTTGTTTTTGATTCGTTATCATCGTGTGACGTCTTTGACGTGACGTGTGACGTATTTTGTGACAGGTGAAGGGTAGAGGCGTACTCTATGCTGGACAGGTGCAGCTTGGTGTATTAATCTTTGAGGACTTTATTGAGAATCTTCAGGTGTGCAGAATACTTTCCTTCACCGAATAGCACTTAGTACTCTTTGTCTATGGCCTAAGTACTGCTAGATTTTTTCCACCTCTTAACGGATCGCGTATTAATACTGGCATAGAAAAATATATTTATTAAACTAAGAAAACAATATTTTAAGGTTTATAAATATACATACGAGTTATGGCAAATAGAAAAATAAGTTGCATGGGGATGTCATTCATACCTGACAACGTGACTACCATGACGCGATTATTACGTCATCTGGTATAAATGTGCTTTGCATTTAGTCACTTAAACTGACAAATATGTTGACAGTTGAAAGTAGTTGACAACTGACGTGTCTACTTTTGATTCAAGCGTAATTAATGTCAAATATATGACATTTCAGTTGATATATACCGTCACAATTCACTGTCCCACTGTTGGGCTGGGCTTGTCACAATATATAAAAGCTAAGCAAATATATAGGACTACGATCTGATTGACAACCTATTTTTAAGGACTTTATCGGAAACTTAGATTTGCAGGTTTCTTTTTCATCACCGAAACGAATTATATGTAAACAATAATTTAGTCATGAAATAAACTTTTGCAATTTTGATTATGATAAGTAACGTATTTTACTTATAGGATATATCGTCGCGGATACTACATATTTTTAATGCAAACAGGTATAATCGAAATATCGGTATAATAATAAACAGATCGTCAGTACCCGTTTGCATTTTAAATATTGATTAATTAGTATTAATTCACATTCAAAAATACAAATTTATTTTAAACTAGCTGTACCCGGCACGCGTTGTTATGCATCAACTCATCAACCACTTGTCTGATCGAAATATTTTTGGTACTAAAATCCTAGACAATTTGATTTCAGAATGTATAATAAACAAACAAACTCACAAACTTACAAACAAATATTGATTTTTATGTCTGTACATTACAGAAAGAATACTTCATTGCCACTTACCATCAGGTGGGATCGTAGTCAAGCGCTAACTGATTTAATGTAAGAGTAAAGTAAAAAACTTCATATGTTATTTATTTTTTACAAGATAAGATATGTTAACATAGCATTTGAGAATCTTAATCCATAAGACGGTTGTGAAAATTTAAGTATAATATTATAATTATAAGCATGCAGTAAATAAAATTTTAAATAGAAATTGCCATCGCTTCGCTTCATAAGCAATGGTTTCAGAGTTGCCATACTAATTTTAACCTATTATCCCACGGGAACAAAGCAGTCTTCTGTGATAAAAAGTATCCTATAATCATTCTCTGGTCTTGAACTTCGATTATGCAAAGTTTCATCTGAATCTGTTCAGTGGTTACATGAAGCTCCAACAGACAGACAATAAATTTTAAAAAAGTTTTATTTTTAGTATAGATTATTAAATATAAACATCAATTAATAAATTATTAAATATATAAGTCATCAATTACATTAATATTATCAAATATAGGATACTCGTATATCCCATCTTCATTATGATAAATGTGTAAATTTTTATTCTTCTTCTTCGTCGTTTCCTGATGACTGAGGGTCGTGGTCATGCATGTCAGTCACAGCTACCATGCTCCTCCAGGCTTCTCTGTCCTTAGAAAGTCTAATCGAGCAGTGCACGTCGGTCTTATACACTTTCGTTACAGTGTCTGTCCATCGGGTGGGTGATCGTCCCCTAGACCTCTTTCCTTCCACATTGCCTTCCACTACTAAGTTGTCTGGGTTGTGCAATGTGTCTTTGAGGATTCTGCGTGGGCATATTATGGCAATGTTGTTCTATGATTATTACTGTCTAATTTTAAATAATATTTTCCATTCCGTTTATATAATATAAAATATTTAATTTTAAATTATATTTTCCATTCCGTTTATATAATATAAAATATTGAATTTTAAATTATATTTTCCATTACATTTATATAATATAAAATATTGAATTTTAAATAATATTTTCCACTACGTTTATATAATATAAAATATTGAATTTTAAATAATATTTTCCATTACGTTTATATAATATAAATTAATGTTTTTCTGCTATTAATAAGTGTCCGTGGAAAATAAATGATACGCCAATATCGTAATGTTTTAACAACTGCCGTTACTGATAGTACTGTTTCTCTGCTGCCATTTTCACTTTTATTATATTAATAATGAATAAATAAATTCTGATATTGAAGCATAGTCCAGCGGCTTGCTTCGATTGAAATCGATCAAAAAAATTAAGCAATAGCAGGCGCTGTTGGTAGGATGGGTGACCGCTAGTGGCAAAAATTTCATGAACGCTTCCGTGCTTCGGAGGGCACGTATAGTCGTCGGTGCCGGTTTTTGTTGTAAGATAGCAATCGTTAAGCCATGTCGCAGGCCTACGGTTGGCATAAAACGTCCGATACTTGGGTTGGTTCCTAACCCTTTCACCAATCCGTTTTGGAGCAGCGTGGTGGAGAATGCTCTAGGCCTCCTCAGTATGACGAGAAACCCGTGCTCAGTAGTAGGCCATCGATGGATTGAAGCCAAATAAAGCCTTTATTATGCTGACCAATAATAAGTTGTTGGATTGCACGTGGTAATCTTAGGAAGTACTGGTTGGAATTGAAAAAATATTTTTGTACTTGTACTTACCGAGGAAGGTTATAAGATTTTTTATTCTCTATTTTATTGCTGTTCCAGCGGGATAATATGTTAAAATTAGTACGGCACCTCTGAATTATTTTTTTATATTCTATAAATTAGTGCTTGACCACTATCCCGCCTGATGGTAAGCAGCGACGTGGTAAGACGTACTAATTCCACAAAAGCCTATTCACTCTTGACTTGAAGACATTTACATTGTAATCTCGACGAAGAATCTCATCCTTAAAAGACTTCTTCCAGACAACCTGAAGCCAGAAAACATCTCAATTTCCTTCCTCTTCTCTTCGACGAATATCCTTGAATGACCTCTTCCAGTTAACCTGAGGGCAGGTTGTATAAGTTACATCATTAATAACGTTAACAACGTAATTAAACTGTAAAAGATTGAAACGAATTACAGAGGCGTGGGGAATCGCCGATACTGCCTTATCTCTATGCACTGTGTAATTTGGTACAATTACATTACTTAATTCTACAATATTTACGTGCTTAATTATCGTGGATATAAAATAGTTTTTAATAATATCGGTCAAGTGTGAATTCGTGAAGTGAAATTGTGCTGTCTTATTTAAGGTTTTGCACGCTGGTCTCTCGAACGGCAGGATTTCAAAACCTACCCGCAACTCTGACTTTCAAAGTGTTTTACTAGGTTTTTTTGAAGCTTATCACTTTCTCTTACTGATGGAAAACAACCTGCACTTCTGAGTTCCAGATAAAGTTCTCGAAGGTGTGCGTTACAGTTATGGGTTATAATGAAATGTAATAGGTATCGCATGTTTTAAGATTTTTGACTATTAGTGGAGCAGAATGAATGCATCACTATTCGATAGATCAACGTACAAACCAAAGCTAATTAATTAATTATTTTCGGATTTCTATTAATTAAAAAAATATTGAAAAAAGTAGCCATCTTCACCGCTTAATCTGCATATAAACGTTCACATTTTACCAGAGACAACTACAATCGGGATAATAGTTAGCACGTGAATAAAAGACAAACTTTCACATGTATAATATTAGTATGATTTCCCTTAACCTTCTTAGAATCGTTCAATCGATATTTTTATTACAGGTCCGCGTCAACCGTGATTTCATACGTCCATTTCTCACGATCGTATTTAAATATCAACGTGAAATGTTTATACAAGTCAAGAACAACACGGAGAGAACCTGAGCCGTGTTTAGACTGATCTGGTTGAATGAGCTGAGTTACGAGTCATTCATGTTAAAAATCGATCATTGAATCGATTATGAATGAAATTCAAGGGCGTTATA
Organism: Asbolis capucinus; assembly: GCA_018249125.1. Taxonomy (NCBI): domain Eukaryota; kingdom Metazoa; phylum Arthropoda; class Insecta; order Lepidoptera; family Hesperiidae; genus Asbolis; species Asbolis capucinus. Next base: position 8,208 of record DWJZ01001210.1, on the reverse strand, counting down.
GCAAAAGGTGGTTGAGGAGTTTCTGCCACTGTTTCTATTAATGCATATTTCGAAACAGTGGTAGGAGTAATGCCATTTACATGAAACAAATTTGATTTTGAGTAGTTCCGGGTTTCCATTTTAATAAAAATTCGTTCAAATACTGTGTCTATCGTATTAGATAGAAACACAGAGGACTGGCCTACGCCAAGGAACCTCATAACAGAAGACATTGACTGTAGCCATCTCTTCAATCGACCCAGAACGCGTCCACGTTGGAATTCGTAATGCTATATGGGGTTTTACGAGTATGTTAAACATTACGATAGGGTTCAGGGGCGGAACGATGGTTCGAATAACGAGTAACATGAAAAAAGGGACTCTCGTATGTTTAAGGGGAGGGGTGAGGGAGAAGATGTTCCTTAAAGTTCTCAAAAAGTCTAACAATTCGCATTTGACCAAGAAAATGTGCACCAAATTAATGATAGAGTTCAAGTAAGACAGTTGTGGAGTGAAGTAACAATAATGAAATACTTCTTTTCTCTGTCTTTTGACTTTACATGATTACTTTAGCAAAAATTTTGATTGTATTTTCAACTCTACAATAAAAAAAAGGAGAAGACAATGACAAAATATGTTTTATAAAAGATACTCTTGTCAAATATCCCAATATTAGTTTCAAAGATGAACAATGAAACGTTCAAAAGAACCCTAATCCAGTATCTACAGAAGGTATTTCATCGCCAAATCGAGACGAATTGTCACAAAACGTGCCCGAGAGGTGGTAAAAAGGCGAAATGGAGTCGAAGGCTCGTATACCACAAATGACCGCGCCGGCTGTGTTAAATTAACGTGCAATATTTTGCTCAAAAACGGCGGCAGGCGTCATGTTACGTGGTATTTAATGTGGGGATATACGGGCTTGTAATTGGATGTGCCACGTTTAGTGTTTTTGTTGCATATCATACTAGCTGTGCCCTGCGATTCAATCAGCATAATTTAAGGACAAACTTACTATGCTCGAAAAAACAATCATTTTTCCCCCTTTTATAACTTTTAGTTTTAATTCATTGCTTCTATTTGGTCGTTGCGTGGTTTTATATAGCCTGTAACATTCCTCGTTAAATGGAATATCCAACACAAAAAGGTAATTTCAATTTGTACCTGAGGTCCTGAGAATAGCGCTTTCAAATAAACAAACTTTTCAACCTTACAATTGTAGTATACATTTACTTTTTATAAATAATAGACAAATCATCTGACGGTATCACCGTCGCCTATGGGGATTGTCAACAGTAGTGTCACTAACGCGTTACCAGTCAGAAAGGAACTTGTTATATTGATATAACAAGTGACTTGTTTTTTGATATATTCCAAACAAATGTGTATTTAAATATAAAACATCTTTAAAATCCTTTGTCTCGCTTACTATGACTCAACTCATAATTGTTGGCTGATCAAACTAATTATGTGTATTAATCAAAGAATTATCATCTGTTTTTATGTTGTTTACTCAGATGTAAATCTACTGTGTGTCCGGTAACAAGGTTTATGAAGATGGCAATGGAAATTTTATTCCGACTATAAAGTGCAAAGTAATTTGTCCAATGCAATTTTAAAGAATCCTGTGAAGCGAAGGCAGTTACTGGTGAATAACAAATTTTTAATTTAAATTTAGTGGTAGAGTGAGCAAAAAAACAAAACATTAATAGAATATCAATTGTTTAATTAAACTTTGTAAAAACGGATAATTAGTTTAGTAAATTGATTTATTTTTTGCCTATCACTACAGTGTGACAATTTATAACCCAATCTTCGTAGTCGGCCATCAGTGTTGTCTGTGCTGGTAGCTTGCGCTGAAAATCAGGTGGCGTTTTGGTCTATTAAAATTTCTTTTTCAAATTAAAAGCGAATCCTAAAAGCAAAATGAAACATACATAATTAAGATTAATTAATTAATTAAATTTTTCTGCCTGTTTATTACGTTTTAGTTTTTGAATATAAACGCGTGGATTGTTCGATAAAATGTACTGCCGTATGTTCCCAGCGCCAGGTACTACGTATTATGTATAGCAGAATCTCAGCTTTCGTTGCATTAGGTACGGGCGCTCGTACAGAAATTACCTTAACCTTGCTCTCATAAATGTCCAATTTCTTTTATCGCAAAGAATGTTATTAAAAATTTATACCGATTACCGAACAGCTAATGGTTTAAACTTTTAATTATTACGTACGGATATTATAACTGAGGAAGCCTAGAATCTTCACCACGCTGCAGGAAAGAGTGCTGCTTAGTTTTTAACCCAAAAATACAAAGCATCAGAGCGAACCAAAAGACTCCAAAAGCTTTCAGTTGCATGTTTTCGGACATAATACCTGTTATGATCCATACTATACGATGATATCCATACTAGCCCAGTGTGCTGGCCTGTACCTCTCATTGTGAGAAGAGACCCGAGCCCAGTAGTGAGATAGTTATGGGTTACAAATGTGAAAAATGAGATGCTCTACGGAGTACAGAATGTACAGAATGAAAGCGCTCATGAATGTGTCCGCTACCAGCAGCAAATTATTTTTTCAAATCTTTTATTAAATGTCCAACTGTCGTCGTAATACAAGTAAATCATTTATTTTTGTAGAATTAGGCTAAAACAGGTAATGTTTCATATTATTCATAGTTTACTGAAGTGACACTAAAGTGGCAGTATTTTCTTATCACCAAACACCGATCAAAACTACTACTAGATATTGAGAGACAGTTCGTACAAACGAGATTCCACCAGCTGGTTATTCGACAAAGTATATTACAGTCCAAGGCGTCAAAACTCTTACGTCTCAAAATGAGTTGCCATTTCAAAATCGCAGTTTCGCGCCATTTGCACATGAAACTCCCAATAAATCATCGCTGGCAACACTGTTGCGATCGTAAACGCACCGCATAAAATCGTTCAGGAGATAATTCGATCGGTTCTTCGAAAGGTTTCGGTTTGTCTGTGGCGATTAAAACTGATGGTTTAATTTTGCATCTGTCACGCGGATTATTGCTACTTACCACCGATGTGTAATTTATATAATCTGTATTTGCGTGACATGATACAGTTTTACTGATTTAAAAAAATAAGATTCTAACCTTTTTTTTTTGCTCGTTGCCTCATAACTTTTCCTTGTTATGTATTATATTTTGATAGTTACTTTTTATTCTAAAGCTGGTGCTTGTCATGTAGGCTCACTTAAACTTAGGTCATAATCGACGTTTACAGGTTCTTAAGTTACCCCTGGCTATATGTTATTACTTAATTGACTTTGAATACTTTGATAGTTTTCTTATTTTATTACTTGTCGATGTAATTTGAAGTTGGTTTTTTTTTAATTGTGTGTGAAAGAGATTGAAAGTCTGAGACGTAGGCCATGTAAACGTTAAGAGTTAATTTTACAATATAATTCGCAAGTTTGATGCTCAAATGCCGCAAGCGAACACTAAAACCGTGTAAAACTTCTAGTATCACTTTATAGATGTTACTTTTTGCTTTTAGGGTTCTTGTTCGATACCAGGGATTCCTAAACAGACAAAACGACTTGACTTACTGTAAATTTTGTCCAGAAAGTAATAACTTTCGAAAACATAGTATATTGAACACTCCCTCATCGTAAACGCAAATCCGAAGATTTACTCACTTGCGACTGAAGGGAATAAATCCGACACCTTACGACATTTGTATTTTTTCTGCATTTATGACGTTTTACGTCCCTGCCTCCAGCTTTAATAGGTAATTTAAACGGAAATACAAAACTGAGGCCAACACGTTAAACTGCTGAAACTTCATTATCTTGATGAGTTTTTATTTGGTTTTATTTAAACGCAAGTTCCAGACAAGATTTTTATAGATTTTAAGAGATATAGATGAAATCATTAAGTAAGTAAAAACATGAAATTATGTCAAATATTTTTAATAAAAAAAACATATTTTGAATTTTCAAGCGTAGTGGAAAAAAATAGATGAAACCGAATTACAAAAACACACACCGTAATGTTTGATTTGTGGATTTAAATTCATAAGTATATTGTATGAAAAGTCAAGTGGAAATTATATTTTTAATTATCTATGATAATTTGATCATATTTACGCCTTAGCAATAATGCTATGCAGCTTCAATAATAATATGGGTACGTAATGATAATATAGTAAGTACTCTGTGCGTCCAATTGCGCGAGCGTGCCATTTATTAAAAACTCAATTTAACAAGCTGATTTTTTTTAGCACGAACGGTTTGAACAAAATTATTTTAGCCAAAGATAGAACATAGATTTTTGTATAATAATCATAATAATTGTATTGTTCAGAGAAACATGATGCATTTTGACTAATGATTCCAAAGATGAAATTTAAAAAAAAAATCTTTTTTATAAAATGTTCATATACATTCAACATTAAAATAGCCTACATTTCGTTAAAGCATATAAATCCAAAATGTGTGCATAATACAAATTTCAAATTCATGTTAACAATTTGTTATAAAATCGATTGTTATTAATCGTACTGGTGATATTTACAATAATATTTGATACTAAGCGCCTTGGTCGTTCGGAAGCCGTTCAAGCTTATTGCATCTGTCAAAACAAAAGGATAAAATATGCAAAACACGGCGCGTCCCGTAACTGAGGTGAGTGTGTATGACTGCCGTTACTACGGTTACAGTCTAAATTGTAAACTTAAGCCAATAATCCTTATATTCCTTAAGTTAGAGATATTAAGTAACTTAAATTTTTAATTTTATAGAATACTAGTTTCTGCCCGCAGGTTTTCCCGCATTATGTAATAAAAAGTATCCTAGCTTTGACGCCAGACGCATTCAAATGCAAACATCTAAACATATTTACGTTTACATCATCTCAAGGGAACCTACAACGGGAATAAAATGTATTCTAGATTCATATCCTGGATGTGGTCTAATCTGTATGCCAAGTTTCAACTTAAACCGTTTACCAGTCAAAAACATAAAATCATCCATACAAACTTTAACATTTATAATAACAGTAGGATTAGACAGGAGTGTCGTAGCGTTGTATGTCATCAAAATGTGAAAAATTTAACATGAGTCTAAAGAAGACAGAATTATGAGAAATAAAGGGAAATTTATTAATCAAGTACTTTGGACTCCATCACAGCTTACTAGACAAGAGGCAATAAAGAATGAATGTCATAAATCAGATAACATTAGCAATGTTCTTACAAGATAATTTACTTCTGATGACAGCAACTGTTTCTCGCTTGTACCACAGCATAGCGTGAACCATAGAAATAATTTACTTCCACCATCACTCATAAAATCATTACCAATCATTCCGGGTCGTACATTAACAACTTATGATCGACCTGTCAATGTCTAAGTTAACCAACGGTTATCTGAGATTGTCTATACAAGATTGTGTCTGAGATTTTAGGAAAAAGCGCATTTTACGAGTGCAATGTCGTTTCTGATTCTGTGAAAATTCATTTTGAAAAGTGTTAGCAGGCAAAACTACGTGGATAATGTATTATTAAGATGTTTTCGGAGAAGTATTGGAAAGGATTGGAATTAAATATCTTTCAAGACGATATCATAATATCATCACGTGATAGTTTGTGTACAATAGCAAACTATTTAAAAAGCTATTTAATCATATTGCCTAGAAATCCTTGTACGGCTTTGGATAATAAGTTAGATTTTTTTCTTCATTCATTTCCTTGTAAATCCTGAAAAGGTGTCTTTTTAAAATAAACCATAAGACCATAGAGTAAGTAAAAACTTTTAAAGAATATAGCAAATTACTGTGATACTTTAGTGCCTCTCTGAAACCAGATCTAGTAATTATTTCATAGGAGATTCGTAGAGCGAAGAGAAACTTGTCCTCTAAAAGTCGAGATGTTAGTGGAGTTAGACAGTGAACTAGTCAATCAGATGGACAAAATTGTAGAACATGTTAAATATATTGGGGGAGAATCATAAAAGTAAATAAAAAATGGGGGTAGACCGTCTAAATTTTTCAGCATGACGTCAGCTGTTGATAATTTAAAACTTATAACCTCTGTCAGTTTGCTGTCATCCGTTATACTCATCATAATATTATCTGTACTGTTCGCCATAATAAATGAAAGTGTCTTAGAGTAAAACGATCCAATAAAAGTATCATTAGACAGCTTACAAATGTCAGCCATCTCATTACTTTTAACGCATCGGCTGTCAAAACCGCAACAAAACGAAAACAGATCCAAGATCGTGTTCGACAATTGAAATCTCCCAAGGACGGCTAGATGGAGATAAGAACAATTGGTAAACAATGGTGGACGAGCACGTGGCGGTCGACATAATTGCGGACACCGGCCTAAACAAACAATGTGCCATTGTCTCTGGGATTCCGCAGGGCGTTCACACCGCACCGCTAGAAGAAATGCTGATACGTACTGGTTTTGCTGACTGATATCCTGATCTCTGTATGCAAACTTTGAATTGTAAAACGCAAGTGCGAAGCATCAGGATACTCCTTGATAGTGACGTTTGACTAGTTTATTAATGATGATTAAGAAAGTATTAACAGTTTTAATATTACGTGTAAAAGTATAGCAAGCTTAAGAGAAATTTTAATATTTGTAAGAGATTTTTCGTATCTAATGTGACAGAAAATTTTGAGCATGTAATAATGTTTTTGCTTTTGCAGACGAGATCCAAGACAAAAACCCGAAATAACGTATGATACGGCAACGTATATATTGAGAACACGCCTTGTGGAAATATTAAAGATTGCGAAATATCTGCAATCAGTTACAAAAACGTTAATTTTTTCCCTCAAAAGTACATCGTCGGCGATTGTATGCAAATCGCCGTAGAAGTGGGAATAAAATAATCGTTAGTGACGTCATAATTTACAAACGGTAAAATAGAACGGGAGGGCGCCACCAGTCGCACCATTCAATTCGTGGGATCAGCTGAGTGCTTTTGGGCTACCACTGACCTATATCCGAAGTATGACGTAGCCCGACAACAATAGGCATTGTTCTTTTATATTAGCGCGAGCATCAGGAGTCCCTCAAGGTGGCCGGTTCATTCACATTTAGCCTCTTTTAAATAGGTTCATTTGTTTTTCATCATTGTTCGAATCAGCTGTTTTCACGAGATTCCTATCTCGTGGATGATCAGTGAAAGAGAAGGTAACAATGAACTTGGCTCATTGTTTCACGTTATCATTGTTTGTCGTGTTAGGGTCTTGTCTTACTGTTATTATCAGGTACTAGTACTTAGTAGATAGCTTTACTCGGTGTACATCACCGTTTAGCCCAGATTCGATTTAATTAAGAAGAATAAATGGTACGTTTGGAATATCTGTAAAAACAACATAAAATTCCATTTTTTCGGTTATTAATACTAGTTAATCGGATTCTTTGATACAAAAAATGCTTTTGCAACATTCATCGAAGTTGTGAAATTTATCATTATTTAGACGGTCTATAATTTAACTTGGCTGCAACATAATACTATAGTATAGATATTATAAAATATTGGTGATGCTCCTGGTGTTGCTAATGTCTACGGGCGGCAGTAATCGCTTACCATCGTTTGTCTGCTTTAGAAATAAAAAAAATATAAGATTTTATAATACCTAAAAATCTAAGGAGTTGACAACAAAATGAATAAGAAAAATCAAGTTAAAGCTGACTTCCAATTCAATTTCAATCGTTTCTATTTCTTCACAACACAAACTTCAACTTATTAGTAGTTTCCACGCACGGAATCGCTCGCCTGCTACGTTGATAAAAAGTAACTTATGTGTTTTTCCATACTTTATTCTCTCTTTATATGAAAGAATAACAGACACCCACCCATCCTCACAAACTTTCGCATTTTTAATGTTTGTATTATATTGATTAGATTTTGAAGCGAACAATTTTACAGGCTCAAGCTATTTTGTTCAACGCGCAATCAATTCGCTTATTCGCTTAGCATACAGCAAGTGAGTTATGTCAAGTATTAAATTGTATTGTTTCTAGTTATTACGTAACAGATGTCGCTGTCCGCCATCAAAATCTTTGAATGGTTCGTTTATAATGACTACATTACAACCGTTTGTAACCATTGAAGATTGCGAGACAGCATTGCGATTTGTATTTGGTAATTCAATTCAAGTTTTGTGGTAAATCTATGCTGGACTTCTTTATTTTACACTTTTTACAGTATTGAGAACCGAGAATGAGC
>DWJZ01001209.1:0-24732 GCA_018249125.1 Asbolis capucinus | reverse complement strand
AATACATTTTTATATGCCCCGCACTCCGCTTACCACACGCCCCGCCACCCGAGTGCCGGAGCGCCCGCCGGTCTATCATGTTATTATCTTTATATATTATAAAATTTTTCTAAATATTTATATAGCCTATGTCACTCAGTAATAATGTAGCATTCTAATAGTGATACGATTTTTGAAATCGGATTAGTACTTTTTGAGTTTATTCATTACAAACATACAAATCTTTTCTCTTTATTATTATTATATGGATGCGTAAAAAACCTTTACATTTACTATTCAAATTTGTATGCTTTTGAAATATACTGTAATAATCTATAATTTATTATAATTGAATTGACTGTAAACAAAACGAAAACATTAAATTCTCAGATAATTTTCGCATATACGTTTTACCAAAAGCAAATCCAACAGAAACGCTTTGAGGGAAAAACAGAAATGGCTTTTAAGTAATTTTGGGTTTGGGCTCTAAAAAAATTGGGCTTCCTTTGACAAAAAAATATTTGAATGCTTTAGCGGATTTGTTGAAATACAAAAAGGGTATTCAATGACCGTTTTCGGGGGTTCGACAAACGGCAAAAATGTAAGGTCCTTTGGTACACACATACGTTTAGAATTAAATAAAACTATGGCAAATACTAAAACAACGATAGCCTAACGGTTTGAAAGTTGGTCTCACGAAAAATAAGTCATGGATTTAAATTCGTCGCCCACCATATCAAAGTTATGTATGTATGTATGTGTGTATTACAAATCAATGTGGCCAGCGTGATAGACCATGGCCTAGACACCTCATACTGTGAAAGGATTCCCGAGGTCAGTATTGGGGCGGTTATGGGTGCAGTGACGATGGCAAATGGTCAGGCATGATGATGGCAAATAGTCAGGCATAGACCGAAACTTTGTGAATTTAAGTGGTCGACAATGTTAAGTAACTCAATCGACTTTTAACTCTCTCACAACTTGTTATTTATTTTATCTCCATACATTTCTCACTTACTAAATTCCCCGAGATTGGAAATAACTCAAAATTTTACAAATTTAACTTGATTATTGATATATTAGGCTCCGAAACCCCGTTTTTAATAAGCTTTTATTTAAACAACTGTATCTTTGTATATTAGTATGTTATTATATTTGTTTGTTACGGGTCTACGGAGCTGAAATTTTGCATAAGCCTTCCGTCCCGATGACAATGCATTTTTTTGACAAGTGTGACCTGATACTATTCAGGATTGGCTCCCACACACGGGTACTTCTCAACGGTTAACTGTACAGTGTGTATTTCATAGTATTAGGGAGCTAAAACTAAAGATTTTTAAATATTTTAATAAACCTTGTTTGTCACTGAGTTACTTATACTATGTATTATCAAGAACTTCGCTTTCATTTGACTTGTATATTTTTGATGGGATATTCATTTATTTATGTATTAGAAGTAGGGACACCGCAGTTGAATTTCAACCTTGCTTATACTATGTTATAATCAATTTTTACATCTGTAGTAGTTAAAGTGTCAAACCTTAACATTTTCGTACTTATAAACAAAGTAAAATCCACATTAATTTTTCAAAGAAACATGAACGACCATACCCATCGCGTATTAAAACTACTCACATCAACTAATCCCGTTTCGCACCGCATAAGTAATTTCGCGTTCGTTGTCTTGCCTGGCGAATAATGGCCGACCGTAAATCCCGCGCAGACAAAACTGCCTCACCTGCACTCATTATATTTACGCCGCAATAATAAAACTTTCCAACTCACTCTGAATATTGAATTCGTTGCGGCGTGGAGAGTGAGGTCGCCTTCATGGCTGTCAGTTATGCAATATGCTCCCTAGGTTTTAATAAAGCCCGCACCGACGGGGCATTTCGAAAAGTTTTCGGTTCGTGAAGGCGGATATCGCACCGACAATGGTTGTTGCGTTGTAATTTTCGTTTACGTTGTGTAATATCGATGTATCGTTGCCTTGTGGTTTCAGTCGGTTGTTAGTCTGAAAAACTAAGCGACAGCGAGCTCGATAGGTTAGTTATAATCGTTGCAAGTCGTTAAATCTTATAGGCCTTTGGGTAGCTATAAATTCCAACACTTCGTAGGTCTCAAATCCCTCCACCAATCATTGGAGCAACGTGGTTAAAGAAACTCTAGACAACATTAATTATGATGAAGAATTATCTTTAGTTATGGGTCGTTAAAATCTTCTACATTAAAACACTGAAGCAAATCAGGTATCCCAATCGATTTTCACGAGCGTATGAATAAACGCGGCTTAAGTAAAGCCTTTTACCAAAAGCATTTTAAGCCGATATTTGACATGACAGGATAGGGTTACCTGCAGTGGCGCATGGACTCCCAATATCCCATTAACAAGGTAGTCTAAAGAAAGGAGCATCTCATTCATAGTGAGGTGCTTTGTCTGATCAATCTGTTCATGCGTGCTGGATTTTAGAGGTGCAATTATGTTGAGAGTAATTTTGACAACTAACTTTTCGTTGAACATTGTTACGAAATATGAAGAGAAAATTCGTTCTATATTATAATTGAGTACATGTGAAACCAAGTTTCGTGATTTATTAACTCCAGCTAGCGAAGAGTAAATTAAATCGATGCAATATTAGTCAATGATGAAATATCGAGGGCCTTAATGTTTCAAGAAAAGCATGGGACTGAAACCTGTAGTAATAATGTTATACAAAAAAAAAGAAGTACTCAAGAAATTTTTGCCAACAGCCATAACTCACCTTCCTACCAACCCGCGTTCTGTTGTTTAAGTCGGCTCATCACTTAAGAGCGATGAAATTGACATGATTTCGACGAGCAATCATCACGACAAATCCTACAGTTAAAGAATACCAAGGTACTTTCCCACCACAGAGGAAAAAGCCAAGGAGAATACTATTATATTGAGTAAAGTTTCGGGAAAAGTTGAAAAAGTGTCCATCTTGAAGCCAAAGCTATGAATAACAGTTTAAAAATCGTTCAAAATCGAGTTGGCCTAGCTGCAGTGTGTAGCGGTTGTGGTGAGAATCACGTGAAAAAGTGAAGTGTGCTGCGATTAAAAATTTAATAATTTCGTATTTAATATAGTATAACGTAAATTTTATCAAAAAATTTACAACAGTTATGGTATAGGTGAGTGGGTGTAATTTGAAAAATAAAAAAATTATAACTAATGACTTTTAGCTCCTTCAAACACCCTCTTGTTTCAGTTGCGCCTCGTTTTTTACTTTGTACGTATACTTTTTGATACACAAATGACTCTTATTATGTCTTCCACTAAACCAATATAACAGATATCTACTAATAAAAAGTAGTGTAGTGTGAACGGAGAACATAATGAGACGGGCACATTAACGGCGCACCTGCGACGGAAATTGCATTAGGATGCTGCATCCGCGCCGCTCGCATCTCCGACCTCATCTATTTGCCCACATAAAACGATGATTAACCACAAACGAGCGTTGACAACGCTGCGTTTTATTGGCGAGTGTTAATTAATATTTATAAAGGGTAAATCCAATGATAAGAGGGTACGCATTACTTAGATAAGAAACGTTAACATTAAAAAATGAGTGACTGGTGGTGTGTTCTACATGCTGTTGATAATCATAAATAGCCACTTAGATAAGTTATTAAAAAAAACTTTGTGTCAGGATCCAGATCCTTAGGTTATACCTAAGGAAAGACTAAAGAATGATAGTGGAAATATGAATATGATTGTGCAATATATCTATAACTATGATAGCATCAAGCGGGTTTAGTGATGAGTGGGGCGAATGGTATGAGAGAAAAATTACATTTATATTAGTACCTAATAAAATACTAAATAGTAGGTAGTGTATCTAAGTTACAGACGACTTGTACTGAGACATAAACAATTTTTAATAAGGAAGTTCTTCAATATATCTATTCACTACAGATGTCGACGTGACGATCACACAATCGCTAGATTGCTACTTGATTTGATTCACAAAACTCCACCCTACCCTACCACCTTACCTTGCTAAGCGTTTCAAACGCCCGTGTACGCATACATAATAGATTATTTGCTTAAAGGAATGTAAGCACAAAGGTGCATAGGAGCATCGGATCTCATGTAGCTTCAAAAGTTGTGTCTGACTCGCCGCGGAAGCTCCATAGCTCCCGGAAATTGAAGTCATCTCGCGCACACCGCACGAACAATGCTTTGGCAAAGAACATATAATTCTGTTCGAGTTGTTTCATGGAATCAACTCTTCATTTAAATTGAATATCGATCTTTTATTACGTTCTTCGTCGTCTATAAATTTTCCTGCTGTTTGTGGCATGATGATAAGTTGAATGACAACTTGTAGTTTGAACTGGGTTGAGAGTACTGACCTGTAATTTATGAAGACGTGATTTTTCAATACAAAATGACAGCATTGTTGTTTCCAGTTTTTGCGAGGTATTTTTTTATATTTGGAGCATTATCCAAGTTATATTCCATTGCAACTTCATCCTTAATTGAGTGGAAGTAATATGGTACTGATCAAATAAGAACACCTTGATCAAGTTCTTCTTCTCAGTCGATACGTTCTTCGCAGGACGTTGGTCATGTAACAAAGTTGGTGTCTTTCACTCATCACATAATGTCTCGTCATCTCTCTCTATTAAAATTATAATAATTATAAATATGTACGGACAACTCACACACGGCCATCTAAGCTCAAACTAAGCGTTAGCTTGTGCTATGGTGTTCAGACAACTGATAAACATAGATATATAGTTTTAAATACATACTTACATATATACGTACATATTTACACCCAGACGCAGATCAAACATTCCTGTTCATCACAGAAAAGTTTGACCTGGGTGAGAATCGAACGAACGACCTTTGGTGTAGCAGTCAGGTTCACAAACCACTAAACCAACCAGCCTGTCAAAGTTATGAACTTGGTACAGGTAAATGGAGAAATAACTGGATTATTTTCAATTTGCGCTAGAAGCAGATCATACATGGAAATGTTTAGTATTCAAGGGCACCTAAATTTACATCTAATACTCAACTTTTAATTGCTTCCAGTGACCGCGAGTCCACAGGTGTTCTGTCACGAGCTGTATTATAAATATTAGTTCACTAAACTCATCAATTCCGCGCTCAAACTTAATAAAATACTTGGCGCTTAATTGAAAATGAATACTGCCGGCGTCGATGCGATCGATAAAATATTCCACAGCCTTAATCCGCGATAATGAAGCTCCCGCGAAGGGTTGCTTCGAGGGGTCCAGTAATAAATGTTGCGTTCCAAATTTAAAATCAAAGTGCGGAATAAATTTTGATTAAGCGATTAGCCAGTCCCTGTGAGGTGTTTGTGTTTCTTCGCTCCTATTACTTATGCCACGGAATGTCTCTGGTTTCGGTTAATTTTGGCGTGACTCGCTCGTATTTTGGATTATCATTGAAATTGTCTTCGGGAGGGATGCCTATTAATTGAAGCAGTACAGGAAAATCTATTTTCGTTAAAATGTAAACATCGAAGTTACATTCCCCTGTGTTAACAGTTAGACGATTTTGTCTAAACACGCTATAATAACCACACCATCTATGTTTTCCATGGTTTCTGTTCCTGGATTGCAACTTTGAATTCCAATAAAAATAAAATTAAGGTATAAAATAATTTGAAACAGGTATAAACAAAACACCAATTTATAATTTTGCTATATCATAAATATCTAATATTGGTAGGAATATCGCGCGCGGTACATTATGCTATGTTACGGGTAATTAAGATATATATTTTCTCGTCGACATTTCGACATAGCATTATATACACAGTCCACGGTGAACCAAGTTTAAAATATATCGCGCGCGGTGTCTAATATCAGGTCAATTAGTCTCATTTGTGCTAGAAAATAAACCCTAAAATCTAGAGAATTCTGTAGTCGTTTGAAACAGCACTCCGGAACGACAAGTGCAATGTATCTTCACTCACTGAGAATCGGGTAGTATATTAAAATTCTCACATTTCCCGTGCATGTGCATATTCCCCGACACGTTTGATCAACGCGACGATAATGTACCGTTGAAATTCATAATAATTTTATTCATGCAGGAGCGCGGCTAAGTTATTAGCCCGTGTTCGCGAGACGAGGTGCCCTGAAGACAAGCACCGCAAATATTAACAGCGATGTGCGGGAAAATTAACTTTTAATGAGAGCTAGGTATATTGACTGTATTTTTGTATATAATGCTCTTTATTGATCTATTCATAATAATTTATGTAAACGCCAAAAGGTTATGACTGCTAATAAAAAAGATGTGGTCAGTGTAGTGTGTCGTGATATGTTAAACAAAACACAAAAACGAACTAGATAAAAAGTAGATAGACTAATGTATTAGTGTCAAGTGTCATCCATCTGTCATCCTGTCAAAAGATTCTAATCGCCACCGCAGTTTAGCCGGGACCATGATCCTTGTAACTGGGTCGAAATATCGGCGCAAAAAACATATAAGGTCTCATACACAAATATGAGTGTGAAATTTGAAGCAGATATTTTTATAATGAATTATTTTATATATCCATAAAATTCTCAGCCATATATACAAGTTACAAAATATACATTTGCCATTCATAACATAACGACTTAATAGATCCATTTAACTTATTAAATCTTATTCAAAGTGATGCCCTTTGATGTATATAAGCCGTTCAAATAACTACAGAACTGTCTATTCAAATATTATCTTGTATACCTAAATAACTGGAGAGAACTAAGAATTCCTTTGAGAAGATTATTCACGACGGTATTCGTGATAAAGTTAGTTTATTTTACGTTTTAAGGGTTAAGTCTTTCAAGTGAAAACGGTAAATACGACTTTATATCCGTATGTTGAAGATCTGAATTAGAGTAATTATATTTTAGTGGAACCTGACAGTGTAATTTCTCTAGGTTTAATCTGAAACCAACCCAATACTGTGGCTTGAGACTTGAAACAATATAGGGTACTTCAATCTCTTTGTATGTGTTCAACCTTGAGTGTGTCGTAATATCTTCAACCTATTAATGACAAGCGAGCTCGAGTTTCCCAACAATACAGGCGGCCTAAGGCATGCCTCACGACCCTGCTTCAATGTGGACTGGAAGGAGAGTCAGCCACTTCCAGTGGTAGAAACTTACATATCAGGTTGCCAGATGCTGAAATACGTGATTATTTTAGAATTTGCTTGTTGTCCCATGTCGAGTAATTTTATTTTGCTGTCCCTATTCATAAATACTAGTTTTTTTTTTACAAATTTAACACGATTGCTACGGCTGCCAGTATCAAGCGAAGTTTAATTTTTAAGCCTTAAACATTAACTGTACACTTTCATTGAGTTTAAAAGAGTAATAAATCAATACTATTGGTAATAAAAATTTAAATCGCAAATGAAAAGAAAACAAAAATAATTAATTTCGAACTTTATTCTAATAAACACGACTTTGAGACTATGCTTAAACTTTATTTTCCCGGCTATAATTTTATATTTTAGAGCGATTCTATTTTTATTATTTAGTTTTTATGGTCAATGAACAGTCTCGACATTTTCATTCAGTTTAATGCAATAAGTTTTCATACTTATCAAAAATATTAATTCGGAAGTAATCAAGAACTTTGATGCAGTTTATGAGCCCGTCAGTGTATTAATTTCAACTACATTTTGGGAAATGAAACAAAAATAGTTCTTTCTTCATTTAATTTTTTCGAACTTCCACATTTATCCTTATAATTAATAAAGTATCACAAATAAACAGTGAAAACACGATGATTCACAGAATCTAAATTTAACATAGCAAATAGATCTTGATATTTCGAAACTTGTTACGACATCGTCAAATTGTAATAATTTTTAACACTATTGAAAGGTTAACGAACGAAAGTTTTAAAAAGCACAATTATTTGTACATTGCCTGAAACATACAGAAATATAACTTTTAACAACACACATCTCACTACACCAATTACATAGTAAAGTATAATTATATGCCTTAGATTAGCTACAGTAATATTCCAAACAATCACAGCTACATAGTTTGGCGCTAGAGAGCGATTTTTATTGAAAACAGAAAGGATTGCATAGAATAAACTAAAAATTGTTACTAAACCAGATACACCTAGAAAGTACATAATGTAGGTACCAGTAGTCAAGCTAACTTAATATATTTAATTTTAATATGAGATCATAAAGCTAATGTGGCTGATAATGGTTTTGCTGAGATCCCATACAAATTTTAGACAGCGAACCGTTATGATTAGTAAATAAACCTTCGACTAAGCTTTATTTAAGTATTGTACGTGCATATTAGGGGTCCCTTCTATTCTCCCATATTGACGGTATATCTAAAATTGTCTATCTTAAATAGTACTTCTTATTCAGTATCCCATCCGTTACATTTTATCACCAGTCAAAAGATATTCCTGTTTCGATCATATTTAGCATTGAACATGTTGCATTTGCAAGTTTAATAGTTATTGATAGACATCAAATACAGTGGACGCGCAGTAACCCTGTCCAGCTCATTGTAATCCGATACGCCTATCACTGTTGATTATACATAAAATTTTTGTGAAATCTTCATGATTGATAGATATTGTATTTCGATTTGTAATTTAACGGATTACAAAGTATTATTATACAAAAAAATTCCAGACTACAGAGCGCCTTGTTGGGAATACTCTATAATGCAACAAATTCGATAACACGACAGTATGCCAGCCCATAATACCGGCAAAACGTTTGTTGTAATAACGCGGGTTCACTGTAGTCAATAGGATCCATTATCAAACACATAATACTCAGTGACATTTGGTGTTTAAATTCAACTTTTGATCAAACCGACGTGCAGTTATTAAGCGATAACATTTTAATTTAATCTACTACGTAGTGTAGTAAGGTTAGTGCGAAAATATATTTACGTAGAAAGCAATAGGTACGATTTTAGAATGACGAATACTTTTTAAAAATAACTGCTATTTCGCAATACATACGTTAATTTACTCTACAACGTTCAAATACATTCGTCGTTTTATTATGCAACGAATACGCCACATGTTATTGTTAAAGTCGTTAACCTTTCGTAAATGCCCAAAAGACTTTCAGAAATGGAAAAAGTCACAATAAATTTTAAGACTACAAATTGAATGTCAATAACTATACAAACAAGTTTACTTATGAAGATATCTATTATACAATGTATAAATGTACCCTTAAAACATAGGTTTTGGACAAAAAAAGTCACAAATTAACTTAAAACAACAACTTAATTTAAACTTAAAATTAATATCACTATTTTCAGTAAAAGTAAGGAACTGACTGAACGAGTAACGTAGATGTATTTTGCCTTATTCGAGGTACATTAAGGCAAAACTGACATGTGTTGAAATGTATCAAATATTATATGTACAAATTACTTAAAAAATATACTGATTAAGTTTGGAACTTCATATGGCCCATAAAGGCTGAATTATAAAATGTGAATAGATATTGCAGCAAATTTTCGCTGTTTTGGCAGAGTTTAAGATAGATCAGAAATTGATGAAAAACTTCGGCATAAAGAGATTCTCTTTTTAATCATTCTTCTCCAATATTTTTCTTCCACATATTGAAAATAAAAAGAAAAGGCTAGTTTAAAGTTGAAAGTATGTCTCTGAGTAATAATTATTATGAATTCTATTAATGGCAGTAATTATAACATATTAATAGGTAATCATCTTCACAATAACTGATCCATACAGAATCCTGATCCATATATGATTATAACAATTCCTATCTGGTTGGAATGCAATACTTGCATAAATACCTTATAATTAGTAGGTATTATAATTCAAACATGAAAATACTAATTTGCAATACAACAAAAGTGATGCAAATTTTAAATCTGATCTCTAATAAGATATGAAAGAAATGGATGTTGGTACTGGCCATATACAAAGTACCAAATTTTTTTTATAATTAAAATCAAATTTGGAATTTTTGTAGCCTTCCTATTTTACTAAGGTATTGTTATAAATTTTAGTTATACACAAGTATTCTGCCCTACATGTCGCCAGGATCAAACCAATAACAGACATGATAAATTTTAAGATAATTTGAAACATGAACATAGAAATTATTCTACATAGGGCATTTAAAATACGGTACATTATGCCTTATTATTGATAATAAAAACCTACCTGAGAAATCTGCAGGCATTTAGAGGCTTTTAATATTAATGACACATCTATTCAAATACATAGTTCATTGAAAGCTAATTTCAACCTTTTTAAAATCTACCAAGTTATTCTTATTAAAATTATTTTCTTTTTTTGTATTTTTTCAACATCCCAGTTTTAAAAACATCTGTATATAATCCCTAACAACGTTATATTGTTCCTTCACTGGGATTTTTCCTTATAATTAATACATCTACTAATTAGATAAACCAAATGCAGTGGAAATTTACATGTCTAAAGAATGCATTCTTAAACTAAAATTAACACAAGTAATACTTGAGTGATCACTGCATTCTAAAATCAGGAAATGACTACTGTAAGCAAACAGGCCAGGACGTAGACGTCCTTCGGTGAGATATGAATAGGCATCTAAGCCCTGCCTGTTGGCATGTACTACTTTTTAGCTTTGGCCGAATGACCCTGCTTGTTAGGGGGCGTCCATCTAAGTGCTGATGGATCGACGCACAGGCGAGGTTTCTTGAAATGTGAGCTAGCCAATTGTTCTGCTACAATCTTTGGTGTTACACAAATCACATGCTGTCCTTTCCAGTACTTCACCATATTCATGGACTGCAAAGTGGATATAATATCTGTTTGAGAAATACCTGTCATCTGACTAAGATCCTTGATACTTAATGTGCCTCGACTAGCACTTAAGACTTCTAACAGTACATAAGACCAATAAGATCTGTAACTGAGTTTACCGAGATCTGATAATGGCTTCTCCGGACTTCCTACCACTTGCTCCAACCTGGATAACTCGTAACTAAATGCTATTAGTAGCTTTCCATAGCCTTGTCTCTGATAAGGTGGGAGAGTCAGTATACAGGCAACATTATTTCCTTCAGGGGAATCTTTTTCCTTAGAAAAGTAACCAACAAGATGCGCTCCCTGCTTGTCCACTTCGCATAATATGTAGAATAAGAACTGCTCTATATCAAAGTATAATGTTTTATGATCTAAAAATAATTTGGCTAATAAACACAGGTTCTGACAGTAAATTTTATGTTCCTTACCATCTGCCTCAAATATTGCGATTGTCCCTTTTCGGTAAATTTCACTGCCGAGTGGCTGCCGGGATGTACACTGACCCAAGTGATACCTGTATGTTTTTTCCATTCTCATGTATTTCAGGCAGTATTCACATATCCACAATTTTGACTGTTTACCGTATTCATCAGGATAAGGGCTGAAGTACCAAGTATCGATTTCGTATTTACCAAACTGAATTCTGTCTATGTATTTCACTTTGGTTATGGCCTCGTGTTCCTTCTCGAGCGCTGCCGTCGTCGGGTCCATTTCCGCATAAGACTTCTGTACATGATTAATTTCATCATGTTTACGTTTTTGATTGCGTGTTATTTTACGCCCCGACTTGTCGGTGAGCAGGTGATCGGAGTTTATGTTATTGCTTGATTGTTCACACACGTCAAACCTATCAGACATAATACGGTGGCGGGAAACCCATTCATCGAGCCTTCGGTCGTTGCCCACATAATGAACGTAGTATTCGTAGGAGGATTCCGCTGCGTTGTACCGCGACTGGATTATCTCAGCAGAGTGCCATGAGTCATCCGAACGCCGCACCAAATAATGCTCGCCGATCTCCAAAGGCTGATCCTGTGTAGATTCAGAGTCTTCATTATCGGTGCTTCGACATTCCGGATTTGGTAATTCATTGTTCACGATAGGCTTTTCTAAGTCTTTATCACCTTTTGCCATTATAAATTGATAATCAACAACTGAATCACGCAATAACGCGCAACACAAGCTTCCTCAAGAGCCATGCTATTATAAAAGCATAGATAATAGATACTAAAACGCGCAAAAACGTGCAATAACTAGTGTTGTCACATTTTTTAAATAAAACGAAACGGAAATACTTTTAATATTTGGGATAGATAATTAAAATCGATGTTATTTAATATTGAATCCCTTAGTAAATATTCTAAATTATTGTTTAAAGTTAAAAGAAGGAAGGAAAAACGTTTAAAAAATGAATAAAATACTATTTTTAATATTTTTCTTCTATAGGTTACCATAGGTTTAGAACTGAAGTTTTAAAAAACAAGATAATAATAAATGTTGCCAGTATGTAATAATAAACTTATAAAAATATCATTCCACTCGTAGAAAATATTACACAAAAAGATTATTTAAAATAATAGGCTAGGTCAACTCTAAGCTAAGAAGTATTTATATTTTCATAATCCTTTTTCTTTCTTATACTTAAAATATGCACTTTTAAAATCATATAGCAACACCAAAGATAGAATCTTAATTCAACTCATAATACTCTGTGGTATACCGTAAATTCGTAAAATTCATAAGGTCATAATCGCCATCGGCGAAACATCTTGTCTGCTGAGTTTATTTCTTTGTGTTGTCCGTCGGTTTATTGTAAGCAGTACTTGAATTGTGAAATCACGGCGCCATAGGATTTTGAAGTACAACTATACTATTTGCAAACTGTGTCGTACTATTGCGTGGAACGTAATGCCGTTAATGCCGCTGTGTCTCTATTGCATTTAGTCGTGATTACAACTTTCCAGTGCAGTGTTCGACGGATCGTCGCTTATCGAAAAGCCAAAGTCTCCGTTGTGTTAATTCGTGTTTTAGTGAGAACGGCTGAGTAACCGCAGAAATGCAAGCTATCAAATGTGTCGTTGTGGGCGATGGGTGAGTTGTACACTTTATTCCATTTTATTTCATTAGACTAAGTCCACGCTATCACGCGTGAGATATGAAGGAATCTGACGTCATTTGTATGATCACCGTCGTATATTCTTCCCGTATTTCGCGGTTACTTCATGATAGCTCACGTTTTAACAATTGATTATATACATAATTTACTTTATTCTGTATATTATTAACACCTGATTGTGCCTGCCAGATGACTAATGGATAACAGTCACCAAAGAGCGTATTCTAGTAACAGTGTTGTTTTTACGAAACGTATACTTTTATTTTGCAAAACCAATGTATGTGGCAGTTAAATGATGTAAATATAGATTTGATCAATATTCAAATCCTTAAATATGATCAATACATTCAGGATGTTAGAAAACTTGTTTGATTTAATTTACTGATTACTTTCTATAAATCAAATTCCTGTATTTATAACCTTAGGTTACAGTAGGTATACAAATTATAAATAGGTTCTCCATAGTTAACCCTTTTGGGCATACAAATAATACATTGTTGTAAATAAATTGAAATTTATTAATCGAATTACTTTATAGTAGTAATGGATTTAATGAAATCTCCAAACTATTGAAGAATATAAAATATTTTTTATATAATGTTTGTTTTCTTAATAAATGTAGTAGACTAAAGATTTAGAAGGAAGAGTAGAGAAAGAAGCTGTGTTAGGTTAAATAAAATAAAAACATTAAAATATCATTAAATATACATTATGCTTACATTGTCAGAAGGGTTAAAAAAAAAGCTGTAAAATTTCATAAATGCACGGTGTTGGTTTGTGTGCATTGAATTTGTAATCAATTCAATCAAATTAAGCAACAGCAAGTGGTCAGTAGTTGTTTGGGTGACGATAAGTGGCAAAACTTTATGAGTGTTACCCTCCTTCGGAACGCATATAAAGCTGTGGACTCCTGGTGTTTTAGTGGATAATAATTTAACCACATTAGAGGCCTTTGGGCAGCAAGGAAACTTACAATCCATGAGTTGGAAGTGTACTATTGGCCTTCTCAGTCACAAGGAATGAATCATTATTATTAGTTGGAGAAATGGGTAAGGATCAGAAACCCTGCGCTCTGCTCTGTAACTGTAACTATTATAGCTGGACCTACTTGAGGTTTATCTTTTCACCAAGGCATACAGTCAAGATGAACTGTGGGATATCCTTGGGCTCCAGATACCAGACATTTTCAAGCAGGTTTACTTGTTTCTCTAATGTATGGTTTCTAGGTGAGCGAGGACTTTGTAATTGCAGAGTATACTTGAATGAATTATGCATAATAGTTAGCCATGAGATATTTATTTATTTATTCAAGATATTTATTTATATTTGTCCCAACAATGATAAATAAAAACTATATACTGTGCTGGGAATGTCTTGAATTTATTAAAGTTTAAAACAATATCTCTTGGTTATTACATACATCAAATGCTATATGCTAATATTGCTGCTATCTAATCATTGTTTGATAAGTTAACTCATAGTATATTTCAATATTGATACTCTTTTTATACTTTGGTAATGATTATAGTAAGTGCAGAATACTTGCATTAAACATTAAATATTATCACTATATTAAGTGCACCAATCTGCATTTGGCCAGAGTGATGTACTTTGGCCTGTATGCTTCACATTGTCAGCGGAGACCCAAGCTCAATAATGGGAAAATTACTTACTGGTCACAATGGATGATCTTTAAAGTGCTAGTATATCAGTAGAATGAAAGAAAGCCTGTACTAAAACTGGAATATTCTTGAATTTATTGTTATATTTGTTGCTATGTATTTAAATATTATTTGAGTTCTAGGCTTTTGATGTTTGATGTTGTTGTTTGCCCAATTAAAATAATAAGAAAAATGTCATGCTAAGGTTAACTGATAAGTCTAAGGTACAATATATATAGTATTTTGTATTATGACTGCTCTATAATATTTTTATTTATTGAAGAAATGATATTGACTGAGCTCACATAGTTAAAAGACCAGCTGAAGTCACTAATGTCTTTTGGAAACTTATGTTGTAGGATAGGTGATGCGTTTGTGGCCATTTTAATAGATTTGTTAACTTTGATGCTGATGGATAATAAAGTTTTTGAAGTAAACAATATATTTTTTGTGTAAAGTAATAAGAAATATATTATTCTTCTATGAGGATACCTTTTTTAAAGAAGTCCAATAGCAAAATAATAATGAAAAATTTAAAAATATCTATGTGTTTCTATTGTTGCTTGCATTGGCCAGATTTGCCCTGTTTCATTCACTTCATGTGCCAGTTTGGGCCATCTGTAAATCACAATCAAAGTCAAATTAATCTGAAATTAATTAAAAACTTGCATTATTTATTATTTTTTAACATGGACCTAAGCTGCACATTATAGAAATTAAAGTGCTAAAAAGTATAAAATGACAATGTCCTCAATAACAGCCACTTTGTATCTAAGCCTTTTATGCACTGAATATCACTAGTGTAGGATTGTTGATAATTAATGTTAAAGGTTTAAACTCTATAATGATAGGTATGTTTTAATATATGTTTTAATTCTGAATTTCTTGTAGAAACCTTAATACCACGAAAAGAAATCTAAAAGGCTGGTATTTGGGGCATGGCTGGTTTTAGGAGCACTACCACATTTCATCTTTTCGTAATATTTTTTGTATGGATTAAGTGCTTTAATGACGTCACGAAAGCAAACATGGCAGACGAAACAACTTTTTTGCGTTACGAAAAATGTATCCTTTTATAAGATCTCTTAGATCAAGTAACCTTTTATTTGTATAATACTTATAATTTAAGTTTAAGCATTAAAATAATATATCATTTAATTTACATTTAGCGAAATGGAACACAAATTTACAATTTAAAATTCATGTAATTCTATTGCCGAGTCATCATAACAATACATAAGAGTCATCACTGACCAGTTGCAGAGAGACCTTAACAAACTTATCGGACACCAAATCAAACGCCGAGAAAGTTTTGTTGGCGAGTACGTGAGGAAAGTTTCTATGTAATGGGCCAGGCTTGTTAATAGGTACTACGACAAACTGGGCGGGTACGCTTGTTATTATTTTCTCCAAATTAAACCCTTTAATTGTACTGTTTACGTGACCGATTGTTTTAATTGCATAAAATTAAGCAGTTATAGTCTGTATCGATTATTTTAGAAATTGGTACGGGAGTTCTGACGATTTTATAGATCGATGAATCGGGGGGAGTTGGTCAATGACGGTTCCCATTTTTATTAATTCTGTTGCATTGTATTGAATCTATTAGACTTCATATCTCGGACGATGTGTTGCTGTTAAAAAATTAAACCATCTGTCTTTCATTTGTACACTACATATACATGATATAGATTTTAGTTTTTTTTATATATTCAATAAATTACTTAGGATATTGATGTTACGGAGCAAATTTTGAATCAATCAATCACGGTGCATTTTAACACTCCCCGGCCTCATACCTTTGCATTTTGACTGATTATTTAGGCAATAAATTTTAAAGGCGTATCGTCAAAGTCAAAATATTTTATTTCATTATAGGAACATCGAGCGATCTATGAAAGTCAGAAGATAATATACACAATATTCATACATTCTTATTATTATTTTTATTATTTTACCTTATAATTGGTTACGGATTTAAAATCCATAATCTATCAATCTCGATAGACAATTTCTATCTTACGAGCAATCGGTTTTGCTAGAATATTACACAACACTGGCCAAGTGTGAATTGGCAGACTTCACACACCTTCGAGAACTTCACTGGAAACTCGCAAAAGTGCAGGTCTTAGTGTGCTTACCGAGCAATGAAACAAATAGCCTGTATATAAAATAAGTTTGTGTTGGTATGGTTCTCGAAACAGGTCCAAATCACCGCTCTTGACTTGGCGATCCGTCTGGTTTTATTAACCGGCAGCGGAAACCGCTTTGTATTCGTATTAAACCTCTCAATGGAGTGTTCTCGGCTGCAATAAAACGATCCACTCAGCGTTTTTTTGAATACCACAGACGGAATGTTAAAGTGGGCTTAAAATTTTGTATTAAACCAGATTGTGAATATATTTATTACGTAAAATAGTTAAAAATTATATGATATGAAACAAGCGTTCGTACTATGAAAATACTTTGTTGTCATCGGATTTGGACATGTGTACAAATTTTCAGGCAAATCTAATTAAAAATCAGGAATACATTTAGCTTTTTATTATGGAAACAGTCTACAAACCAGGAGACAAATAACTTGAGCAAGTGGTCAGATGCGCTGAAGGCATAACCGATGCATTATGTTGGTAATCCAACATAACGCATACGGTAATCCGTAAGCCATAAAATTTTCTTTCCTGCATTGGAGGGAGCAAAAAGTCCTCGGTTCCAGGTCTTTGGCCATCTAAGTCTGTCAATCTGCCTTGTGTTATATTGTAGGTATGCTGTTACTGTTCTCAATTTTGGGTAAAAATTTAAACATTCTTTAGAAACTGAGTTCCAAAATGTTCTCGAAGCAAAGTGTATTAAATCTCTAAAACAAGTGAAACCAGAGTTACCTAAGCCAACAAAGCACGTCTGTTCTATTTAACAAAAACCTTAACAGAGGCCGATTGCATTAGCTCTAAGCTGCTCGATCGAGTGTTGTAAATCCGAGTCTTAGTGTAACGCGATACGGCTTACATTCCCCCGACAAACGCATCCCTAATAGTCAATTAATCACAGCTGGTGGATAATTTCACTGCGCCAGGATTTAGGATACATCTGGATAACGTCTAACGTGGACAAGGTTTTTCTTAGAAAATAGCTGGGTAAGACTTTGTTCTGCATAATTATTTACGTAACTGCATAAGGAGCGTACTTAAGATGTTCAATTTTGACATACTTTAATAGGTCACTCATACTAATCATACCGAAACTATAATACATTTCAGTACCTCTGATTGGTTGGCTTCAATCCATTGACGGCCCACTACCGAGCACGAAACTCCCCTAATGCTCTGTCTAATCGGGTACTGAATTCTGTCATCTAACGTTGAAAATTCTTTAGCTAAAATGCGGCCACATTTTGAACGAATGCGATGTGAGCATATGACGCCTTGTTGTGCAAGGTGGAAGGCGTGAGACCTTGGTCGATCGACCGGTGCGGTGGACCGACCAAATACCATCTGCAGTGGGCGGTTAAATGAGTGCACCAGGATGACCTCTAACGGAGAAAGCGAGACGTCACGAGACGGCCCTCTATCGGCCCTTATCCTTACTAAATTATTTTATTTACTACCACGACACTACTGCGAACAATGTATCGACTGAGAATAATTTGGCTGATAAGATTTCCCAAAAGTCTATTTTAAATTCAATTATATCGCACGTGGATGGAGAGGTTAGATCTTGCATTAAGAACGATCAGCGTGGATGGAGAGGTTAGATCTTGCATTAAGAACGATCAGACAAACAAAAAAAAAACATATTTTATGTTAGGGACAACCTAATATGTAGATATGACGTTGTGTTGTTGTTTCCGTTCTGAAAATAGATACCAGGTTCGAGCACTGCTTGTACGTAAATTATGTCACGGATATACTGACGGATTGTGTGACGTCAAAGTAGTGTTGTCCTCGTATTTAATAATGACTGGAAAACAATTCTACTCTATTTTGAAGGAAAACAAGTGATATGGGTAGTAGGTATCGAGTCGATCTCAGGCTGAATCTTATTAGAACTTTCACCGGGTGCATTATAATGTCACAAATAATGTTTGGCAGAAAAACATGGATAAGAAATATGTATATATAATCGGAAAATATGTGAGTTTATTAATGCAATATTATTAGCACCACCTACGACTATTATTAAAGACTCTCGTTGTGAATATAATGTCGTTGGAAACAAGATTAGGATTGACAGTACAATAGGCAGTTTTATTATATAACGGTATTGATTACATTATTATCAAGTTGTTACGTATCCGTTTGCGTTCACGATTCACAAACATTCACCCTGGCTTTCGTAATATCTCTATAACCATGGAACTGATTAAACAATTTAGTCTGTGTGGACTCTAGACGCTCCGTCCCCCTTCTGATTATAGCGTTCCACTTCTAATTGGTGCACGCGCCGCTTGACTTGGGTGACCAAGATCTTTTTATACTTTTTTCATCACATCGACTTCCTATGGGATGCTAAAGTATTTTTCTATTCATAAATACAAATAAAATTAGTGGATACAGCTCAGAAGCTTCCTGCCCATTTTGCAGAGTAAAAATTTTTATATACGAACAATTTATATATAGGTATAAGAGTCCGGCAGACTATCGTCTTAAAACTAACGACGAGTAGAAGGGCATGCAAATTGCAATACCTCGGAAAGTTTCGATTCCGGTATTTGCGTAGTTGGAAATTTTAAATTCAATGAGTTTCCGCAAGTACTGGGTGATTAATAAGGGTTTGCATGTAATTTATGAACATTTCATCGTTTTTGATGGCACTACAAACGGGATTAGTCATATGAAATGCGGGATTCCGAGATTTTGAGATGTTGGTTCTTTGAAATTGTGTTCGACCATACGGTCCGTTAGTGCTATGACAGATTTTCGATACTGTTCAATTGGATCGACGTCAGGCTACGAAACTACTAATAAGTGGAAACCAGCCACAGCTGACTAATTACAAGCGACGTTTACTGATGTACTCGGTTGATTGACTAATGACAACTTCAAACTTTATTGACTAATGGCATCTTTGAACTTTAATGACTAATGGCATTTGAAGTGTAATTACATCGTGGGTAATATCAAACATTTGGGCCGATTAAAACTTGCAATGAATTCTGATGGATTTGTAAGATAGTGTTACATCACTACTTTTGGTTCGTTAGGTTTGATTGGTTCGGAGTCTCTGGTTTCTTATTTTGCAAGCACGTCGTCTATGTTGCCTTTGGTTTAATCATAAGTTAACTTACTCTGTCGTTTTGCATTGTCCTACAGTGTTTGGGTATTTTCTAGACTCTTCACCTTTAATTAAATAATAATCGTAGGCCAGTATTTTTAACCTAGAATAAGCTAATGTTTGTCGTAGATCCCATCTGATGGTAAATGGCGATGATTTCTCACCACATACTACTTAGCTGTTGGGCGCACTTACTTTGTAAATGCCTATTCACTCTTGAACACTACCATAATGAAAGTATAATAATGAGTTGATGTATCTTAGTGTTAAACAAAACACGGAAGCCCGACGATTCGACGCCTTCAAACTTCTGTCATATTTTACTGTTAAAAGCAAATAGAGTATCAAGACTAGCAACATCTGTTCCGTGTCCTTTGTCTCTTTGTATTAAGTTCCTTCATGTTCCTTTAAAACAATTGAGACCCTCTTTCCCTTTCGTGTCCGAATCTGGTATCCATTCACAGTGGGACGGTTGTTGAGCGAATTGTTCTATTTAGGAGTTCGCGTTCCCACCGCACGTGCGCGCTACGTAACCTTGTTCTCCCCTCGCTGTCGAATTGGAACGCCGGAATAATCTGGAACCTTACTCTTGAAATTTATTTGCAGTCAACCACTTGTGTTTCCGACCAGTTGGTAAAACCAGTTTAAAAATAAAAATACTAGGATACTTATCAATCATATAAATCACCTTAAGATTCAGCTCTGTCAATGTTATACTCTCATCTGAAGTTGAATTACGTGGCCCTACACTTTGCAGTTACAATAGTTCATTAAAAAACTGACTTCTAGTGTCTAGAAGTAGTGATACGTTATATTAGGAAACCGAGGCACTCAATATCTACTCTTCAAGTTTCGCTCAAATTTATATGGGAACACAGGACAAGTACTACCTTTGAAATAGAAAAAAGAATCATCAAAATCTCATCGAATGTCCACACCAGCAGTTGAAGATGTAATGTGTGAGTCTGACAACTTCACCTGGCCAGTTTGCAGTAACCATGTTCCTTGCAATTTTCAAAATATCGTCGCGAAAAACATATGTCGTCAGAACCCGTAACAAAGTATAATGTAGGGAGCACACGATGAGACATTTTGTCTTGAAAATCATATAATTGTAATGTATAATCAAGAAGGAAAATCTTACTCAGTTTGAACATGGGACAATAGCTTAGTCCGATGGTGTGACCGACTTAAAAGGGTGTAATGTCAATTTGAACGGATTTCATTCGCAGAAAACCCTAAATTACCGTTAATAGGTTGTTTCAATAAAACACATTTGATTTTTTAAATATGTATTATGAGCATTTATGCGGAAAATAATTTTCGTTAAACTTACCGGTTCAGAACGATGTGTTGCAACTGAAATTTATTGTGTAAAATGTGATCAATAATTATATAAAATTATATTATTATCCGTTTATTTATAAATTTTATGCTAGTGACTGGGTTCACATCGTTAAATCGATAAAAGATAGGCTGACAAGATTCATAAAATTGATGTACCTATTTATTTAATTTCTGAAGGAATTGAAATATAACTAATGCCATGCCCCGAGATTATTTTTGAAAACTGTACCCAAATTCCTTAACTCATCTGTGCATGACTAAATTTATAAAAGTCTATTTTATAGTTTTATTACACGTATAGGATTTTAAATACACAAAGACCAAAACAGGAAACTTTGGTCAAATATTGATTACTAGTTTCTGTAACAAGTCGGGAGTGTGAAATTCAATGTCATATTTTGCCATTTATAACGCTGCTGTGTCACGACGGTTATCATGGCGGTTATTGAATACTTAATATTTCAATTAGTCAACTTAAAAATATTCTGTTTAGAGGTTGGGGCTTACTGGAAATTGCTCTCGCCTCGCTTCGGAAGAAGAGTTGTCCCCAGTGGTTTCAGAGTTGCCATACAAATTTTAACCTGCAATCCTACGGGAACTAAGCCGTTTCCTGGGATAAAAGATATCCTATACCCATTCCCGGGTATTAAACTCCGACTTTGTCCATTTTCATCTAAATCTGTCCAGTGGTTTCTGCCAGAAGCTCTGAACAGACAGACAATAAATACAAGTACTGAGATTCAAACAATGTGAGGTACAAATATGATTTGTGTATCGCCATCTTTAATTCAGAGCATTTCGAAATTGTTCTAGTAATTTAACACGCTGTCAATCTTAATTTGCTCTTAGTCCTACTTGTAGAACTGATATCTCATATTAAGTTCAATAAGCCCTTGACGTTCCCGGGAATGGCGACTAGGAATTGAATTATATAACACAATTTCGTTCTGAGAAAATGCTGGCTGAGTGTTGAAGTTATTTCGATAATAATCTTGGTTTTCCTTGAATTGTGCACGCGTTGCGATGTTTATTCGTAGGATGGGAATTTTTATAATGCAATCTAGGTCGTTTGTAACCGGGAATATTGTGCTACTAGATACTCCAGGAATTAATATTTTGTTTCCTGTAAAAAATTTAAAACATTGCGAACTTAATTTTCTTGAACGTTTTAATTTCAAATTCATTTTTATTTGTTTTGTTCTGAAAATTTTGAACTCAAATAAATCAACTCTAGTCATAGAAATATTCACTAAGGTTTCCAATATGTTGACGTTATAGCTTTCTCTAGTGTGTTCAATGCGCCGTCACTGCGTAAATAGACAGGAGTCCGACCTGATCAATTTCTGATCTAATACTAAAGAGATGTACCCCACATGTATGCGAGGTCCCACACCTATTGCTTTTTTCTCAGATTTATCGGGTTCTAGTCCTGGTTTAGACAAGCGACTATTAATTTCCTTCGAATGAAGTTGTTATTGTTTTTAAAAATAAAAATGTAGTCTTCTTTCAGTAACACTGTCTTATCTTCAACTAGCTGCACCCGGCGTGCGTAGCTACGTACCCACTCATTAACCATGTGTTCAATATCATTTTGGCACCAAAACATTTTTAATACTGAACAAATTTGCTAAAGACATCAGTGCTCTATCTCCTACTATTTCAGAGTCTATAAAAGACAAACATTTTGATTTTTATATACATATGTATATAGTCAATAATTAACGCTCTCACGTAGTATAGTCGTGGAACAACCTAACTGCATATATTATAATCATTTCATATACTGGTATACGTAACGATTTATTTTACATCATAATTTGGATTAACCGCAACAGATAGTGTGGTTATAGAAATACAGTTAAGTTATCACTAAATTCTATTTAGCAATTTATTGTAATTACGAATGTCGTAAGTCGTTCTTATAATTCCATGTGATAATAGGTTCTAGTTACACTTTGTTTGACGTCACACACTCAATCAATAAACTTAATAAACAATGTGATTA
The DNA here is from genome assembly GCA_018249125.1 of Asbolis capucinus. NCBI lineage: Eukaryota > Metazoa > Arthropoda > Insecta > Lepidoptera > Hesperiidae > Asbolis > Asbolis capucinus. The sequence goes on along the minus strand of DWJZ01001209.1, from coordinate 1,528 downwards.
AATTTGATTAACTATTCCCTGTTCGATTCCGTTTGCCTATAAAGCGAAAACATTGATTAGAAAACGTTTAACGTGTTCTACATACAAAATTCAAACTTATGAAAATGCTTCCTATTTACGATCTAATGTTAAATTTATCGCTGTTTCGGGTTTTCGTAATTTTTTCTTTAAACATAAGTACATTAAATTTATTTTCTTGTATTAATTTTTAAAAATATTGTGTTTGGGTATACTATATCCAGGTACAAAAAAAAATATATTATATTAGAGAACTATTATTTCCTTTGCTAACATTAATATCACAGACTGCATTCTCGAATATTTGTGTCTTTATGTTCAACTTCCACGCCCTTCAATAAACTATGACGTAGAACATCACTCTCAATCGAAAGTAATAAATATATTTTTTATGAAAATCTAGGACGATTCAACATTATTCAAAATCTGAAAGCCTGTGCTACTTCGAAGAAGTTTCCATTTCCCTGGTGACCCACATCCCTAAAAGCAGATGCGCAGTCATTGCTCAACAAACCATAAGCCGGATATTAACTCCACAAAGGTTTTTCAGCTCTACCGGTTACATCTCCCAGAGCTCACGTGTAATTACTATTCTGCTCTAATTCCTGACTTCTTTCGCTGCTACGCCGCTATCCCTATCTTCGACTGACCTGTTTACGACCAGAATGCTTCGTTAACTGAATGAGATGCAGACCTCAGATGCATTTAGAATACGCGCTCAAGTAAACCTCGTTTCTTTTCAAAGCTTTTCCTTTGATTGCGAGTTTTGCTACAGAATACAGACGTCATGATGATCTGATGAAATTACATTGTATGATTTTGAATTTAGGTCGCAGGTTGGAGAGTTTTGCCCTTTCTTTTGGTAACGTCGCATTTATATCTGTTCTTGGGTGTAATTCGTTTAAATTGGGCTGTCGTTAGCAATGATTTGGAATATTGGTTGTATCGTCTAGTGAATAGAACCATACAGTTATTGATTAAATATTCTATTCGTATTTCGCCTCTATACAAATCAGCGACGCTAGTTTAGCAACTAGTATTAAACATACCTTGAAAATTATTCTCTTTGTTCGACAAGCTTAAATTTTTATTGTCGTTTTTATAATAGGTATCAAATATGACCTCGTTAGCTGAATACAATTGTATGAATTTGCTAAACATGCATCCTTAAAACATTACTAGAAATTGCCCTGGCTTCGGTTCGGAAGAAGAGTTGACCAGTGGTTCAAGAGTTGCCATATTAATTTTAACCTACTCTCCCACAGGAACAAAGCAGTTTTCTGTGATAAAAAGTATACCCGTTGTTCCTACATAAACTACAAATCTGCAAAATTTCATCTAAATTGGTCCATTGGTTTCGGAGTTGCCATACTAATTTTAACCTGTTACCCTGCGAAAATATAGCCATTTCATGGCATAAAACCTATCCTATAAGCAATTCGACTTTTAAACCTCGATTATGCCAAGCTTCATCTAAATCTGTTCAGTGGTTTTTGCGTCAAGCTCGAAC
>DWJZ01001208.1:0-24735 GCA_018249125.1 Asbolis capucinus | reverse complement strand
AATATATACTTATATAGATATTACACCCAGACACATAGAACAAACATTCCTGCTCATCACAGAAAAGTTTGACCTGGGTGGGAATTGAACCCACGACCTTCGGTGTAGCAGTTAGATTCACTAACCACTAGACCAACCGGCCTGTGAAACAGCCGTATTGTCAATATACTGTCATAAAATATTCCGAGCTATCATCAATTCTTTTCTTTTAATTCTTAAGTCCACTTACATACTCCTCCAACATCTGTTTCTCACACCAGTAAGTAAGCTCGCCTTTGTACTAATTTTCTAATATGTACTGACTGTTAAAAAAACGTGTACAATAAAGCATTAAATAAAATCAATACTTTAAAAGTAATTGGTACAATAACGCGCGCTTCCCTGGCTTCCTTTAACGCATTTCCGTTTCCTTACACGAAATAGCTAGCAACAGATTTCTGGAAAGCAGCGTTACACATCAAAAATGCCCAAATTACAAAACATTGCATTAATAACCTTCTCACTATTCATAGATTCTATCATGTGCCACCGTCCTTACATATCAGTATCATTTCAAGTACTTTAAGTGTCTAAAGATTTTGAGTGTTGGATGTGGTAATGCGGAAAATAAAGCTTTGTTAGACGCCCGAGACCCGTACAAGGTGAACCTAATTACTGATGAGGACGTAATTGTTTGATTTATACACATCCTATAGATATGTAAATTCGTTTTTATGTTAATAATAACAGTGCTCGTAGATTCGTATGTTAGTTGTTTTTTGTTATACTTATTTAGGTAATTCTTTGAAGACGGTTTGAATGGGTAATAACTACAATTATCCAATAGGTATTTTTGCTTGCTATGGTGGTGGCTAAGCTTACATTGCATTTGCATGCACTACCAACCATAACCATTTTTGATGGTTAAAGTTACTTTATGTATTTACTAGAAATTGTCTTCGCTTCGCTCCGGAAGAAGAGTAATCCAGGATTTCAGAGTTTCCATACTAATTTTAACCTATTATCCCACGGGAAAAAAGCAGTATCCTGGGATAAAGTGTTCCATACAACCATTGTCCTAATATAAGCTATAAATATGCTAAATTTCATCTACATAAATTGATCCTTTGGCTTCGGAGTTGCCGTACAAATTTTAACCCGTTATCCTACAGGAACAAAGCCATTTCCTGGGATATAACCTATCCTATAACCATTCCCGCGTTTTAAACTTCGATTATGCAAAGTTTCATCAAAATCTGTCCTGTGGTTTTCGCGTGAAGCTCGAACGGACAGACAGACAATAGATCCAAAAAGAATTGTTTTGGTCTCAATATCGATAAAACCTATCTGCATCAAAATTAAAAAATATATATTTATGTACAGAATTGACTCTCTTACTGTTTTATTATTAGTGTAGATTTTATCCTAAGCATTTTTACTCTTTAAAAATAATGAACGATGAATAAAATAAGTATATTGAGATCTGTTTTAAATCCAGAAAAATAAAAAAGACCGGCCAAGTGCGAGTAGCAGTCGAGCACAAAGGGTTCTGTACCATTATCTATAAGAACGGCAAAAAACAACAAAACTTACCGTCACAGACGGTGCGGTTACAAACGGCCAGATAGAAAGACAGAATCTTATTAATAAGATCCCGTTTTACCCTAAAATCGGACTATACATAACCATTACATTAACAGTCATAATATAACATTATATATAACAGTTAGCAAGCAGTAAACCATCATCGATTCAATAAATCAAGATGGTAAAACCATAAAGCTATTTAATTTATGTCACATCTAATTAAGAAACTCTAATACATCAGGAAAAATACCATAACACACCACCCACGGTCGTAATCTGGACTCAAAATGACCAGTTTTAATTAAAATTAATCGCAGTCATTAAATGATTTCTTTTACGTGGACTATGGTGAAATATTGTTTCGATCACGAACTGGACAAATACTGTATTTAGATTGAATGAAATTTATTCGAAGTTGGTTTTTAAAAACGCTTTTCGAAATTCAAAGTACGCGTTAACTTCGTTCGCTTCAACAATACCTTTGAATGGTCTTTGAAGCGAAACAATTCTTTTTTTCTACTTAGAGTTACAGATAGCATGTAGTGCTACGTATAGTATGTGATAGATGTGGCTTCGAATTAATGGTCTACTATTACGAATTCCTTAGCGCTGAGGAGGGAGAACATCCTCAATTACGTCCGCACTGGTTTAAGCCACAAGTCTGCAACGAAGACGATCGGCAATAATAATTAAAATAAAGTAAACTGATTACAAACAAAGAGAGTTACTTTCACAATTATAATATTAGTAAGAAGATTTTCTCGTTCAAATTCATTCCGCAGTCGATAATTATTAACATTTGCTATTTTTAATTATGTTTGTCTTTATACTATATAATCGAATAATAATTCAATCAAGGAATCGTTTAACTAAATTCATATTTGCATAGACAAATATTGTGCCTTGCAGCATTCTGAGCATCATAAATCTAATATTTGGCAGTTGTTAATACATCAAATATACAACAAAATACCCACTTACATAAAACCAAGCTGTAATGATGATTGAACGGAAGCTTCAATTAAATAATTTAAAAGAAATGCGATAAAATACAATTAAATACAAGACAATTACAGCAGGATACATTTATACCGTTTCTGATCAAGCTATGATAATGAAGTGAAGTTCAAAGTTATTAAGATTCTGTGGTTTTTAGACATACGCGATAAAATCTGTGTTATTGATTAATACTGATATTAATAAACACAGGAGTAAGTTAGAATAATTCGCGATATGATTCAATTATTAAGTATGATTCAATAATTTTTTAATTTACTTTCATTTTTATTGAACATGTTTTAATAATTACTAAATGATTTTGTATCATTTAATTATTACAGAATATGATTTCATTGTTATTGAATATTTAAATATTTTGTAATTATTAAATTTGATTTAATTTCTTATTATTATGAGGTTAAAATAATAAAATATGATTTTAATTATGATTATCACAAAATATGATTTCATTGCTATTGAACATTTTGTATTTTTAAATAATTAAATATGATTTTAATTATAATGATTACAGAATATGATTTCTGTGTTATTGAATATATATTTTTTTATTTTTAAATAATTATTAAATATGATTTTAATTATAATTGTTATGAGGTTCGCGATAAATTTTGCTTCAACTTACCTTTGACGAAATAAGCGTCAATGTAGGCGAGGACTCCTGTGGAACAAAAGACAAGTATCCTGCTTTAATTGCTTTTTGGAAAACAAAAAATAACATAAAACAGACAATAAGGAATTTAGAACGTAAAGAACAGAAGCACATTGAACACCAATTATCTAAAATAATCCTTAGATGTGGATTAAAAATAAAAAAGTAGAGTTTTAGTAATTTGGAATGATACTAAAATTATTGATTGTTAAAAATAATATTTTTAAGGTGAAAACCACAATAAAATATTACGAAAATCATGCAAATGAAAGCAATTATTTTTGTAACACGCTGTATAATATCCTGACACATACATACATATATAATGAAATTTAACCTTAATTTCACTCGCTTCAAATTATTGTATCTGCATGAAACTTGGCACTTATGTATAAATTACATGACAATACAGTAATATGATACCATCGAGCTGATCTGCTGGTGAAGGTAGATGGGAACCTTGGGACGAGTACAATTAAACCCGTCGTGTTTGGGTTCATTACATTTGTTTTGATCAGTCCACTTCATACCAACTAAATCGTATTGTTTTAATTTTTTGATTTTTGTGTCATTGTTAAACATTATTAAAGCCACGGAATCCTTATCCGATTATGTCAAATTTTAACAAATTTTCAATTAAAGAAGAAAGGTACGGTGATAAAAATACTCTATTTCACATTTTTAAGTATTTCTCAGAATTCGATCTGTTACATAGTCTTTTGTTCTGAGGTCTCTCGTAAATCTCACACAATTCTCTTATGAAGAGGAATCTTTTTATATCATTTGCGGAATAGAGATACAGTATAATCGTAAGCACCCGGACGTCAATAAATAATCGTGAATACTCGAATGACATAAAACTATGGATATTATTTTAATTCGTAGACAACGTGATCAATTTCCTAGTAAACGAAACGGTTAGTTTACAAAGCTATTCTGCATTATAATAGCATGCTATATAATAGCTTGACGTGTGACGTAATTTACAATTATAACGCAATAATTCAAACCTTTTTCGCAATAAAAATTAGCCTACTTATTTTCTCGAATTTTATTCTACCTTTGTAGCAAGTTTCATCTAAATCGGTTCAGTAGTTTAGGCGTGAGAAAGTAACAGACAGATTTACTTTCACATTTGTAATATTAGTACGGATAAATTATATAATATAATAAATAGTACTAAACTTTAAGTACTAAAATTCAAAGACTGCCAGATTCAATATTTAGACTGCCTTGAAGAAATCGCTATATAGCGATACGGTCGTCTAAAGCACTTGTTGTATATATGATTTTGCATGTATGTTCTTTGTACGTTCTGAGGTGCAAAAACAATAAATTTACTATCTAAAATTTTCTCGGAAACGACAATTAATAAACTAGTTATACAAAATTTCACAACATTTGTGAGTCAATTTACATCACCGTACGGTTTTGTAGATATCTTATATTTCTCGGAACAAAGCAGCTGAATCGTAACCAAGAGTAACGTAACCAACCATGCTAACATACGTCACCACTTCCCTTCCAAGGAAATGAGCGTTTCTTTTTGCATTACATCGCGATTGTCATGAAAGCTACCTTTACCTACACTTTAATTTAAGGCCGACAAGAGGTACTAATATCCTAGAGTGAAATGTATATATAGAAAACGACTATGTAAGCATTAACAGCCAACTGTTAACGCTACAACATGATTGCCACTTGCTTCGGGAAAGTAAAACTGCACGAGGAAACCTGCAGTCTTCAGAATTCACCATAAAGTTGTCAAAGGTCAAGTCAACCAGTTCGCACTTGGTCAGCGTGGTACACCGTACCCCTCACGTGACTGGAGACCCGAGCCCAGTAGTGGGACAGCTGTAGGTTGCTATAATAAAAATTTGTATTTACAATGCTTAAAAGAATGTTATATCCCAGAATTATCGGCAGGACGTTAGTTTTTTCCAATTTTTTAGGTTAAGCTGCAAATGAGTAGACAGGCCCCTGATGGAAAGTGATCACCGCGACTTATGCCAACGTCAGATGATGTATTTCATCATAGAAACTAATAGATCTTTTAATAAAGCCAAACGGACTTGGATGTTTATAACATTAGGCTGGGGAGACGCTATACTTGCCTGCCAGGAAGGTTATAGACCCAGATACGTGAGGAAGATAACGCAACAAGAAAAGCAGCCCATTCCTGCAGCAACCGGGACCAATAATGACTTCCACACCAGGCATACCAACAACAAAACGACTACAGAAAACGTAAACACAATATAAGGGCGTAATTTATGAATTACTCCAAAGAACGCCTTTATTGTTATCCGTCGTTGATATCCTATGGATGGGTGTTAGGATATGAATGAGGAAGGATGACCAGAGGAAGAACAAAAGGAGGAGGTAGGATACTCTAGGAAAATTATATTTGACAGGTCGGTTGGCCTAGTGGTTAGTGAATCTGTAAACTACACCGTCAAATTTTTCTGTTGTGAGCAGCAATGTTTGTTCTGTGTGTCTGGGTGTAAATATCTATATATGTATTTTCAAAATATATATGTATGTTTATCAGTTGTATAATCTCCATGGTACAAGTTAACGCTTAGTTTGGGCTCAGACGGCCGTGTGTGAGTTGTCCAAAGATATACTTATTTATTTATGCTGCAAAAAGACTAAGGTTTCAAATTTTCCTTTGGAATTTTTGTGATCTCAAATCTCTCATCAATAAAAATGCTATTATTGACAACAAGTTCATTGGCATCAACACCAATAAATTCATCTGTTATTATTAATAAACTCTATTTATATAAACTCATCATAAATCCGATTGCATTAAGCCAACTCCAATTTACGACCTTGAAACGACTAATGAGAAGAAAGAAGAGAGAAAACAGACGCCATATGTACACATAGAGTAAGTTAATGCTTAACATCGACCCCACCTGATGGCAAGTGGCAATGATGTCTAAGGTGTTGGGCGCACTAACTTAGTCTTCACTCTTCTTGTGAGCCGTCATCATACGTGAGCCGGAACATCGACGCAGGCAAGTTATTCCAATCCTTCGCAGTACCAAATGTCATTCCCATACATTATGCACTAGCGTATGGCGTGAACGATAACAGAGGCATTTGTTTTTGCCTTTGACCAATAAAAGTGTTCATAGCCCCGCGTGTTGCATCGATCCAAACTGACAGAGTTAAGTAACACCGGACGAGGTCGGTAGGTCATAAAGTTCTAAGTAGATCTGTGGATAAAAAAAACTTCTTGGTGCTTACGACGGCACCTAAAACTATCCCATCGTTAGATATCATTACACAGCAATAATTAAGCCACGCAAAAGACGCAGCAGCATAAAAACCGATTCTTGGATTGGCCACTAACGTCTTCCCAATCCTCACTGCTTCAGCGTCTTGATACGGCTATACGAGGAGATTACAGTGCTACATATGAAGCTATATCAGTACCGGAAAAAAATCACAAACGGAAATAGCAAAATGTAATAATATCATAGTTACATTAAACAAGATTCATCATGTCAATCCATCACAGCTCATTGAGCTCGGGTCTCTTCTCTGAATGAGAAGGTGAAGGCCATAGGCCACCACGCTGTCCCAGTGCGGATTAGCAGACTTCATACACCTTTGAGTTTTCCAAACTCCCCGCAGGTTTCCTCACCATGTTTTCCTTTACCGTTATAGCGACATTAAATGCTTAAAACGCACATAACTTCGAAAAGTCACAAGTGCGCGCCCTGGGATTCGAACCCGGCCTCCCGAGTAGGACGCCGAAATCTTAACCACTAGGCTATCACAACTTTAAACAAGACTCAATAACTCGAAATTCAAAAGCCACAAAAAATATATGACGGCAACAGAATACACCGAAGCAATTAAAAATTATTGCATTCAATTATATCACGACTTCAATTATACCTCAAATGTTTCACCATAAACCAATATTAAAACACACGATATCTATTTCCGTGTGAAACTGATGCGCGGAAGAGCACGCCGATCATAAATATAAAATACTAATTACAGATTGAAGCGATCAACGAGTAAACGGACAAAAAGCGAACCGCGGACCGATACACAAAAAACGTACAGCAATTATCCGCCATACATCGACTATTTAACATTATAAACAATTGCGTTTATTGCCTTACGTTTCGTAATAATTACATCAAAACAAAGCATAGCAAAAACACTCGCACGAACTTATAGTTAGTGCGGCCGAACCTAACCTCGAGACAGTTGGCCGCGCAAAAAAATTAAAACCCGAGCCGCCGAACTCTTCCTTTCTTAAATTATCCTGTCACGCTCAACTATAAAATGCAATTGGTTCTCAAAAAATTCAAACTCGTTAGAATAACGTGTGCCCTCTGAGGCCCGGGACGAGTCGAAGTGACCTTTAGGTGGTCGTGATAGAGTGCACTTAGGTTGTTATTGGATGTAGGTTATATTTAGTGTCAGGTTGCGCGGACAATAGACGCACGCGCACGCGGTGCCGGTGGGGCAAGGTGACCGCGGCGAAGGGCACGAGGCTGCCCTTGCGCACCCTGCGCCCCGGGACCCGCGCCCCGGGCCCGCGCTTCGGGCCCCGTGCCCCCGCCGCGTCCCTCTCACCCCGCGCCGCTGCCGCGAGTCCAGCTTGTCCCGCGCATTCGCATGCATTGTCTGACACGCTATTGCTGAAATGACCACATTGAATATTGACTAAGGATGTACTATGTTAAGGTCTATTTATCGATATCCTAAAAAGATCAGGACGTTGTTACGTAGTCAGCGATTTTAATTCCAATTAGATCAACCCACATTATCACTATCTTGTCGATAAGTTTAGTTTTTTAGTTAAGTTTAGTAGTGTAACTTAATGTATGTAATGTAACTTAATCGACTATTTTTAACGAATAAGGAATGATTACATCAATTTATTGTTGCTACCATATTACATACACTTATACACAACTTATTTGACAATTCATGATGTCATAGAATCCAAGATAAATTACCAGTAAATCCTGTATTTTATTTCTAAAGGTTTTAGTTAGTTGATAGTTAATATTCATTACCTTTTAAAAGGTTTATTCTACTTGTTCAAGAATTGACCTTTTACGGCAAGATGTCAAAACATTTGTATCTTCATAATATCAGTGGGTGTAACTTCATCTCATAAATGTGTGCACTTATCGAAATAGAAACAAGAGACCATGTAATATATATGTATTTGGAATCTGAATCCCGACAAATCAATACTCGTAACGAACAACTGACCTGACCGACTAACACACTTCCCATATAGAAATAGATTGCAAATGTCGCTTGCAGAAATAAATTTATAAAATCGGAAAGTTCAGGTGATATTTATTTCAGATTTATATATAATTTTATGATCATTATAAATCTTTATTATTGTGTTCATAGTACAAAATGAATCTAAAAATTAAGCTATTATTTAGATAAATTATTGTAAAATCTATACTTCCTATAAAAAAACCCGTCGTTATTACATTAAATAAAACTTTGCAACGTTAAATAACTATGATTTTTAAATTAATAACCACAGACATCAATCATAATTGTTAATCCTCGTACACTGCGTTTATCGACAATCGATACTCTAAGGTGTGTGTCATCACTACCGCCGAACATCGCGTCCGACAGAGCTCGCAGGGACAGGTGGTAACATTTAACATTAATCCGACCTTACACGAATCATACCGAATTAGCTTCGAGTAAAAACCCAATTATTGTGTACAATCTCCTCTGATATGATAATGGCACACACACATAAACGTTAGAATACGTACATGTATGATATATAGTGGTGTGTATCGATGTTATCGATGGATCTTTTTGTCTTTCGATGAGGAATTAAATGGAAAGCTGTGTGCGTAACTGTACACATAGATAGTATATTTTTATTTATTTATTTATTTTTTGCACCAAATAAATACAAACTTAATGCTTAAAACATTATCTTTAGTCTTTAACATCTGTTGATCTTTCCACTGTAGGCTGACACTACCATCTAGTTTAAAAAATTTGAACTAAACCATAGTTTACAACAACAACGAGCAACTATTCAGTTTTACATTTACAAAAATGTTTACCAAATTTTTTTTCAAATCAAATCGGCTCTTGACCCAAAACTCCCCTGACTTTCAAATCTCATAGATTACACAAGAGTTGCTCTTACGGAAGACCATAGGCCTCGACCATACTCAACCACGTCACCCAGTGTGGAACATTATGGAACAAATCCTCATATGGTAAGCCCATATTAAGTGAAATGCGACATAAAATACTTAAACATTGATAAAATATTCAGCCAAATGTACTTAAATGATTCATACGTTCAACTCGTACTTTCACTGACAATCATTATTGTGTGTGTGCGTGTGTCAGGAACTTAAAAATGAGAGTTCTTTTTTTTCATAATTTCTTGAAGTGTAGCTCACTAATTTGCACTTGGCCAGCGTGCTGTGGTCATCTGAGCGGTGATCTGAGCCTTATATATTTTTTTCGGCTTCTAGAAAACCAGTATGATATGGGAATTTCGTTACATGTGTTTATCAAACAAATTTAATGGTACAGATGGTAAAACAAAATCTAAACAAGGTTTATAAAAATATTTAAAAACACTTTAATTATATATCCCTAATCCTAAGAAATACAAAAAAATTCATCACTGTACACTCTTGAGGACTTCTCTCCTCAGGAACCAATCCTAAACAGTATCAGGTCATGCGTATCATAAAAATGCATTATCATCAAGATAACAGGTGTATGCAACATTTCAGTTCCATAGTGTAAGAGGAAGTGGATCTAACTAAGCTTGCAAAATTTGACCCAAACACTTAACAATATACAAGTATACTAAAATACAAACATACGCTGCAAGTTGAATAAAAGCTTGTAAAATGAGTACCACTGTGAGTGTTATTCATCAATACTTTACTTAAACATAACAAAATAAAAATGAAAACACATTACAAATAAATTATTCTACTTAGTTTACACGGCACAGCAATGTGTGTTGTGTATATTTATGTGTGTGAAAGAGTGTGTGTATGTGTGTGTATAATTTACCTCTATGTGTGTTAGTAGATAGTTTTTAATAAATATTCCGCTCTGTCGCAGCGTAAACATTGATTTTCCCAGTTTTACAGCTTAAAAGGGCAACACAGCATACTTTCTCTGATAAATACTCATAAATACAGCAAGCAATAAAGTATAAACTGAATGCATAATTCAGTTCATTAAAATTAATCTCTCTATAGCCGTGGAAAGTGTAGTTTGGAATTCGCCTGCCGGTACAATAAATTCGAGTGTAAAACTGGTTGCAGAGTACATGAGAGTCACAACTAGGGCGTGCGCTGAAACCGGCCCTAATACTTAGTACTTTGAAGTATCTGTGATCATCTAGCTATTACTATAAGCTAGAAATAGTCCTTGCTTCGGAAGAACCATTTCCCAGAAAAATAGTTATTGTGACATAACTGTTACAGTTAGACATATGGTATCGTGGAGTTATTTGTAGATATTGATGTCCTCTATAAAACTGTACTACATCACTTTGCTCTATTGTCAATAATTCCCGCAACGTACGCGATATAAGGATTTTTTGGTATCCTACTGCATGGATGCGTGGACGGATAGATGGACGGATGTTTTTTACTCCTTCACGCAAAAACTACTGAACGAATTCAAATGTAATTTGGCATAGGGATAGATTATAATTCGGAATAAAACATAGACAATTTTTATCAACGTAACACGCCAGCAAATTCGCGTGCGGACCCTAGCAAACAAACACCATGTAAATGTCACAGATAACTACTTTAAAGTTTTATCAATAAAGATACAGTACACTATAATAATTTGCTCTTCTTGAAGTAATTCAAAAATGTATAGACGACAGAAAACAATAAGGTCGTAACTGTTTAAAGTAATTCATTAGAGTTACGCCCTTATTCCTTTCCGTTATCTTGTGAGTTGCTCTAAAGAGTTGCCTACCTTACTGTTTTCTGTCGTTGATACTCGTAACTACAGAGTTACTTATGTAATTGTACTTTATAGTACTTTAAAATATAGTTTCAAGGCAGTACCACTAAAGCGCAACTGAAGAAATACCTTCTGAATTGGGTTGAAGACAATACTCCAGGTTAGTGGGCTGCAGTGGAGTTACAGATGACACCATTCCGCGAATACATTCCTCGAGAAGACGGCTCGCCTTGAGAGCACTCCGCTCACAACCAGGTTAGAACAGAAAGACCAAAGAAATTGGTACCTATTAATATTTTAAATGTGAAAGGATGAATGTTCGTTACTCCTTCACGCAAAAACTACTGAATCGATCTGAATGAAACTTGGTACAGGGATAGATTATAGTCTGAAATAACATATATTTTCATCAACGTACCTATATGGCGACCGACGCCGTGAGCAGAAACTAGCAGATAAATATTGTTAACAAATTTTTAACAATAGCTTTTTGATAAAGAATTAGTCGCAATTATATAATTCCAGACTACATATTATATAATTGCAAACTATAATCTATCACTGAGCCAAATTTCATTGTAACTCGTTTAACCGTTTTTGAGTGAAGAAGTAACAAACGCACTCACAATGCGAACGTTTGTGACGATGGTTCAGCATAATACGAGTAATAATGGATGGTTATAGATGTTTGTTATACTGTCCAGCAAAAATACTGAACGAATCAGGATGAAATCTGGCACAAAAGTAGGTTATAATCTGAAATAATACATAGGCTACTTTTTCTCAACACAGTACGAGACCAAAACCATGGAAGAAAGATAGTTAAAAATCAAAGAGAACCGACGCTAAATAGTTAAACTGAACTCAAATAACTTCAGAGAAACGTATCAAGAAATTACTACAGATTCTTATGCTAATACAATGTAATAAAAACCAAGTTCAACTATTTGTCATCAATGATAAACAAAATAAAATTGAATTTCCGATTCCAAGAAAGATATATATCTATCTATCTAAGTCAAAGATCGTTACTGTGGTATGTTTAACGGCATCGATACGCCGTATACGGCAATATTGACATAATTTCGCATATATTTCAGAATTAAATTTGTGAAATTAACAAGTAAAAGTGAAACAGACCGATAAATTAATTTTTATTAACATTCCTATTGTAATATTTTGTAAGGTAAAATGTCAGCTCATTAATCTTGTAAGGTAATTTAAAAATATAGTCTACTACGAGTTTTATAATGCCTATTGTGGAATTTATGAATTATACAAGACACATATTGAAATAATACTAATATTTTTAATGTGAAAGTTTGCATGTTTGTCCTACCTCCACACGCAAACCGTTGAATGGATTAACTTGAAACTTGGCACCAAGATCCAACATCCAGGAAATTAACATAGGATAGATTTTATCCCGATTATAGGTTTCTTTGGGATGATACACACGTAAATACGTATGTTTGGATGTTTACGTTTCAATACGTCTAGAATATGTAAGGCTACTTTTTATCAACACATGAGACGGGCGAGGCCGTGGGCAGAAACTAGTAACTTATAATTCTTCGAGAGTCATTTAATTTAACAATGACTGTAATAAAGACGATCCCAGGTTCAGTTGCTGACTGCGTGAATCGTAGTACAGTATACATTTAATCATTCAATAAATTTTGTTAACGGATTCTTTATTTCCTATGATGGAATAAATAATCCCATAAAAAACATAAAATGTACAAAAGTGCACAAGTCGCACTCGTAATAGGTTTTTTTTCGGTAAAATGCTGTAAAATTTTTAAGCCAATGAAATTGAAATTAAAATTGCAGCGGTTCGCTTGACTTTTCGGGGTCATTCCAGTGCCCCCAGATTTGTCTTTCACGTTTAATTAGTGCTACTAATAGCTCCTTCAGGTTTGCCTTAAAGTACTGCAGTTAGGGTAAATGCAACTCTGTGTCATTAAAGGTCTTCTAATGAACGTGAATTTGTCCTTTTAACTCAGGAGGCCTAGGGCATATTCCACCATGCTGTTCCACGGTTTGATGGTTTGCTGCTCGGTATAAAACAGTTTATTATGAACATTGCATAATTGACAAAATTCAATTGCAGAATCGTTAAAATAGGTTCATTTTCAGGTGTAGCGTGCGGCGGGTGGCGGGCGGCGGCGACCCAGTTACCGCGGGAGGCTCACTTCCGGCGCTGCCTTTCAATCAAAACTGTGCCTTCATAGCGGAAAAAACACTTTTTGTTTTCACGCTTTTCTTTCTTTTTTACTTTACAGATAATTTATTGCAGTTACGGCAAAGCTTTTCATTTGAAAGATATGAGAGTTTTTAATGAACGCCGCACCGCTCATTCAGCGTTTCCTCTGGTGGCGTTTTTAATTGCTCTCGCTTTGATGATGCCCTGTGTGTCTATTGCTTATTTTTATCTTTTGTATGTTCCTGGCTATTATGGAGTGTGCGTACAACATTCTCGGGAACATCTCAGGTTTAATACAACGTATTAAAATGCGTCCGCATAGTACAGAAGCAGAGTCACCACGTCAAGTGCATGAACCTAACCTAAACTTTTTCTGAGGGGGATATTTTCCATAAGACACACACCTTCCTACCCCTCAAAACCCATTCAGAAACTCCACACACCTGAGGAGGCTTCGGGATCTCACAAGGGCACACCGATTAATCCCCTGCGTGATGCCGTAGGCTCATCCGTGGAGATTGGAAGGTAGTTGTTAGCTCAAGGACTGCAAGCCAGCTTAGTTTTTGATAGCCTTGTACAGCGATATGTACTTGCTGCCAATATGTTAGCAACATGAACCGGAAAGGTCGTCGGTAATTGCTAGGTTGTGTTATCAGTGTTGTAGACAGGCAGTGAGGTCACGTACAAAACATTTATGAGAACTTTATTTTTTGCACTCATGTACATAGATCATTTTGTTTTCGATGTCAGGTAGGGTTGGTAATGTTTCTGTGGAGATGCAATGTATTTTTATAAGCTGTTTTTTTGATAAGGTTATAATTTATTTAATATAGATATCACACTTAAGTTATACTCGGTGTAAATTCGATCTAGAATTTGTCCCGTATAAACATGTCTTGTATCGAAAAAATTCTAGATAGTATTTGCACTCAGAATAGAAGAAAAAAATTAAAGCAAATCTTGGTTACTTTTTGTTTTTTACAAATCTATATAGTAATACGTGAAGCAAAAATATTTTACCCGTTTCTACGATAATTATACAATTGGAGAAATTTGGCACAGGTATAGTTTTCATAGAGAAGGAGTGCAGAAAACTGCAAAATGCATTCTATTACAAAATACAACATTGTATAGACTACCACGCATGGTACAATGATGTTTGGGAATTTCATATTGTTAAATAAATTATATTTTTAAATTGAACTACGGTTGAGTTGAAGTAAGTATCAAAGTCAGTATGTGACTTATAAGTACACCGTAACTTGGCGGGTTTTTTACGGCGCTTCATTAGTTCGTTTACTTTTTTGCGTGAAGTGATTTATATTTCGGTGTTTCCAAATAATGTTAATAGACAACAGAAAATTATTATACATGTATATAATTATGGTATACAGCTTCAACATATATAATTATCGTTTGGCAACCTTATTAGACGGTCACTCATGATCGAGTCTAACTATATCATCACCATCATATAACACCTTAATCCGAATTGATAATACTATCATCTTTTCCATAGATAGAATGATACTTCATAATAATGTTTAAAAATCTGAAAAGTTTGTTTGTTTGTGCGCGCTAATCTCAGAAACTACTAATTCGAATTGAAAAAATCTTTTTGTGTTGGATAGTCCATTTATCGAGGAAGGTTATAAGCTATATAACATCACGCTACAACTAATAGGAGCTGGGCATTAAAAGGAAATGTTTGAACATCGGGAAAAGAACGAGAAGAAAGATTAAGAGCTTTCGTTTCGTGCGCTGAAAAAATGGTTGAAGTTGCAAGGAATTTTGTAGGACGAAATCACCATTAAATTTCTAAAAATAAGTCTGTGATACTATGTATCTATCTTTGAAGGCTAACTCATCATAACCTTGTTTATGGTATATGTAAAATTTGTTCTAGAATAATGAATTATTTGCGAAGGCGGATTTATGGACATGATATAAATCTTTATCCAAATATATAGGTTAGTCCTTACACATATTTCTTTTTGAACATAATTGTTCTTGACTCCATTTGTTTTCAATGAATATTTTAGGAAACATCATATTTTTAAAACAAAAGAGCAATCGTGACGGCCATTTTCTCAAATTAACGTGAATGAAGCCGTAGGGCATAGCTATGCCTTTATAGCATAGCATATATAGCTATATATGCTTACACACTCACACATATTTTTATATACGTCGGGTAACATAAACAATACATCACTATCAACCCCGAGAACAAACGTCTGTCAAATCTGCTCCGGCAATCGAATCTGGGACCTCGTTCTCTATATACCAACAAGTACATCATGTAAAATTACATTTTTCGAGTTTTTAATCTGCCATAAATCCAAAAAAAAACCGTATATATTATTAGCCAGTTGAAACCAAAAGCAATCATTGTATGCACTTCCTAGTGTCCAGACATCTAATTAAATATTACAATTATAATTTTGTACTTTTTCAAAGATTTGAGCATACAAAATGCATACATTACTACACTATTGTCTAATCTGTGGCTTGCCCGAGTCAAAACAAGTCATGCAATTTTAATATTCTGTTTTAGATTTTACGCAGAAAATTCTGAAGAAAATCCTTACGCAGAAAATCCTTGAAATTTCTATTAATTAATAACATTATTTTATCCAGTGACTATTCAATTTGTGAGCTCGGATCTTATAATGTATGGTGCTGAAGCCATAGTCACACATGCCAAGCGAGTATTGGTAGACTTTATTGACTCTCAGGAGTGCAGGCTTCCTCGCGATGGTTCCCGTCACCGCAGCAGGTGACAATTATTTTTCAAATGTCTATTAGAAAGAAAGAACAGTTTTTTTTTTAAATAAAATTTGCCACAGAACAGCAAGTGTTAGGAAAATTGTCGGTTATTCTGTTACTCCAATCTGGTTTCCCCTTTCAAAGGTTTTTAATGTGTAAATTTTTTTTGATATTTTCTTATCCAACGACAATGCAATTTTATAGGGCTACATATAATGTATAATTCGTATCTACAAAAGTACATATAAATATGACACATATAAAAAAACACCAGACAAGTCAAAATAAACGCAGATAGAATTCTCCCACATTCTTTAAGGTACGTTGAGGTTAAGAATTATAAAAATGACCATAAAATAAGTAATTTTAAAACACTAAATTTCCATAGAAACCTCAAATTACCAAGGTTGTTACGGATCCAATTGTATTGGTAAGGATACCATTAAAATATAAATACAGGCTTAGATTTAAAAGCTCCCTTCACCCCTTGCTCCGCCGCCGCCCCTCGTAAAACTTGCCCTATTAAATGTTTACAACCTTCTAAAACTTTAGCACAGAGTAAATATGGCCAGAGAAAACTATAAAATATGTTTTGATACCATTAAGATGTGACAACACATAAAAATACTATAAAGATTGGGATTTATATTTTGTGAAAGTGAAATAAGTTTTTCTTTTTCACATTTTATTTTCCTGATAGTTTTTTTATTGTTCATTCGTCAATAACCGTTTCCGTGGAACAAGCCTGTTCTATTAAACATATGTATGTAAATATGTTAATAAGTTGTACTATCGATACTGAATCGACGAAATTTCTGTAACCTTATAGTATCTTATGACTAAAATGCCTCCTAATGCAGATATTCAAATATAAAATATAAAGTACGAGTAATATGTAATTAAATTAAAAATTAAAAGTAATGAACACAATTACTGTTCTACTATAATTATGTACTAATTACACTAATAGCACGGAAGTACTTAGCCAGAGTGTTATAATGGTGACTTTTTGCATGGTTTCATGTTGTTATAGTGATTACTCTGTATAATAAGAGCTCTGTGGTTGAAATTAGGAACAATAGCGCGAAGTGCAGCTTGCTACAGAGGTTGCGTTAACGGTAACATCGCCGTACAGCCAAACTGATGTAACTCTGGTTTAACAAAAATCAAAATTTATTATAAGTTACTGATTAATGTTATAAACGTGTTATTAAATAAAAAAAATGTGCTTCTTTGTTATGACTATTATTAATAATAATGGTTTTGATTTTGATTTAGAGTTGCTTTCGTCGTTTCTTCTATGCAATGAAGGAGTATTCCTAAACGGTGGTGGACTCGAAAAGATTAATTTTTTAAGATCTATAATTTTTTTGCTATACGGCATTTGTATAGAAGAAATTGAAGATTTGAATTTTTCTAAGCTAAAATGAATTGGAGTTGAATAAATCAACTTATTAACTCCAATTAATTTTCGTAATTTATGGTATTAAAGTAAGCCTCGTTTCATTTCTTATAACATTCTTAAGAACGTTAAGTTTCTGGACATATAGGTGCTATATAGAATCCTACCAATATAAAAGAAATTCGCTTCTGTATCAAATGTAGCTGAACCCTACACCAAGTTCGAGATGACTTTCTAACCACATCCGCCTATCTCCGGAATTCCCACATGCATATGTGGAGTACCTAGTTGTTGCTTGTCCAACCTTCGACCCGCGTTTGACAGATGGGGTCATCATCAACTGGGCTACAGAGGCCAGTACGACCAGTTAGTTATAAGATTTGATATTTAATACATTTGTACATAACCACGAAGTTACACAAGGAGGAAGGGATAGGTCATCATGGCAATCCACTGCTGGACCCATAGTTCACCACGCTGATCATTTGCGAATTTACACATTTATGGAACACATATGTGCGTAAAAAAAATTAAAGACACTTCTATTGTTCACAAAATTGTGATCGAAAATACGTAATTAGTTACTTAAGTCCGTTTGCGCTCGGCGCTATGTGGGCTACGGCGGCAGGCTATATCGGGCGCCAAGGACGACCAGTCCCCAATGTGACCCATTGTGCCACTTCACGGCTTCGCGTTAGACTGAATCAGTTGCATTTTTTATCTATCAGCTTATACCCAAAGTCGTTAATGCGAGACAAAGAAGCTCGATCGAACTCAGGGTTAAACTTGAGATAGGAGGTGCAACTGGACTTACTTAGATTTTATCATTATGATAAATTGTCGCCGTGAAGATGCTTCAAGGTACTCATATATTATATAGCTTGGCTTACAGAGCATAATATTTGTTTGTGACTGGTATCAGCTCACGGCGTCGGCCGTGTGTTACGTTGATTCAAGTAGCATATGTATTTGTCCCAGACTGCAATCTAATTCCGTGGCAAATTTCATTAAAAATCGTTTAGTGGTTTTTGCGTTAAGGAGTAACAAATATCTATCCATCCTCATAAACTTTCGCTTTTATAATATTAGTAGGATTTAATATGGTATTCGATTCCTGAAAGTTACGTATTGTATTCTGTGTCACAATTTAAATAAATATACGCTAGCACATTGGTATGAGTGTGTGCGAGAGTATTCTAGTACTAGGATTCCAGATAGCATCCACGATACGAGCACAATTAACTGCGTCATAATTTTTAACTCAGGAATCAAACTCGGCACCATCTTGTACAAAGCTACTCATGAATTTCCATGAATGAAAAGCTTTGAATCAAACTCGGCACCTTTTTGTACAAAGCTACTCATGAATTTGAATGAATGAAAAATTTTAGATACATGAAATTGGTTTAACCGTCAAGAATCACTTGAAAGCGAGCGAGTTCCTCTCATCCAAACAGAACGGCTTACTGAAGTCTTTTATGCTATTGAGGACATCCAGGAGCAGCTGTCGGTAACTCTAAATAGGTCTACGTTCTGAATGTTAACTTTCTTTTCAGCTGAATTTAAATTCTACGTTAACAATAAACGGTCTTTTCTTGCATCTTTTGTGTTCGTCACAAATCTACTTAAGGTTTTTCTTTTTAAATATATTAAAATTAAAAAAAAAAACAATAAAAGGGACTTGCTCAGTGATTCGTAGCCGGTGGTCCGCGGACTGCTGTAGTCCTGGTAAACATCGGAAGTGGTCCGAAAAGAAGAAAATAATCAAAAAATATTAAAAAGAATTGCAATTTATTCATTTTCAAATAAATTTGTACGTTTTATTATTTACTTCAAACAGTACGTGGTCCACAAGAATACATTTTTAAATGGTTCTTCATGATTAAAAGGTTAAGAACCACTGGACTAGAGGAAATAAAATAAAAAGCAAAAACCCTAATGTCCCTCTGTATAATATATAGGGCTAAATTTAATCTGTACCTAATAATATTACACTCATGCAAACATTTTCAATGAAACTGAAATAAAGCGAACTGTAGTTCTAACAAACTACGTACCTGTAAGGCACGTTATTGCATCTTATCAAAATGTATGACAAAATGAAAGTGAGTAAACAGAAATTACTAATAGCTCTTACAAAACAAAAACTCCTTTCACTTTAAAATATATTAATTATGAAACATACGCTAATATTTTGAGATGATTCAATCTTCGAACTACTATGGTTCCTTTTGAAATTGAAATTAAATTTTTATTTATACGAAGTTGGTTTTTAGAAACAATTTTCGAAAATCAAACTACGCCATCGCTTCAACAAATCCCTACGGTGATTAGAAGCAAGATTTGCCAGCACAGGTCCTGATAGAATTTCAAATGAAATTTCCAACTAAATAAAATTAACCCAAACTTCATTAATCTCACAAACATCTCATCTATTATCATAACGAAAAAAGTGAACCTTAGACTGGTCCCTTCGCCAGTTAATTTACTAGACAGCAATACGAAAAAAATACTTATAATGGACAAAAGATGTGCAATCGAGACTAAACAAAATGGTGTCTGCAAATGGACAACAGAAACTTGAATTTCGAACTCAAATGAAGCGCGCATAACTCGCTTGAAATACATCTCACATACAATTCCCATTAGTGCACTTTGCAAACGACCCTTACACCATCTCGCATCTCCCTCGCACACCCACAAAAAACGTGTACCTACACATGAGTCGCGCAATCCGTTGCATTCCATACCCCTAGTGATACATTTTACTAAGTCTCGCAAACGATCAAAAATCGACCTACACTCGATCACGATAAGAATCGAATCCTGCTCCTCGTAATTGTTATTTTTTTCACGCCAAGTGCGAAGGGTCCGGGCAATTCGGCCCGTCTTAATATAAATAACAATAACAAGTCAGGTCGGGCGATCTTAAACCTTTTTAAAAACATTGAGCGGTTTTGACAGATGAGGCTGAGCGGCCCGTTGTCTTCGCCCCGGATTCCGAATTAAAATTTTAATGTTTTGTATTTAACAATAAAACTTGTTAAGTATTTACCAGCGACCGGTTCTTTATTGAAGGTTGTTACCGTTTAGAACATAATATTGCGAGTAGCTAGGTCAAGTATGATGCCCCAGAGGTTAGTTTAAAGTACAAAGGTATTTATCGTGACGTAACTATCGAAGTACTAAAAGTGAAGTTATTGTTGAAGATACTTTAAATGCACCTTGCAATTATGTGAAAATTTCGGTTGCAATAAAACTCATATTCACAGGAGAACGTTCAGAAGAAAGCACTCAGAATGACGAAAAAGCATATGGCGGACAGTGTACGACCAACAAAAGGCTGATCGTATTCATAACTTCAGCCTAACGAGAGGACACTACAGAAGAAGAGGGAGTAGGAATAATTGTAGAACAAAAGAAATATCAAATACAGCTAAATGAATACTACAGTTAAATAAAACTATTTGAATACCATCTTAAGTTTCATTGACTGGATATAGGGACATCAATATGATTGGAGAATAGAGTTGTATTGTCGGTCAGGCGATTAATACACGTCTAGTACCGAGTAAAGAGTGAACACTTATAAATAAACGGACGAATCATAAAATAAACTGCTTGTAATTCAAGTTTTACGGCCAGTCCGATCATATAACATCGCATCGGCCCGACGTTCACTTGTTATTATATGCCACAAATCGTAAAAAACGCGTCAGTACCTAATAATTTTAATTGGAAGATCGTGCCAGGTTTTTGCTGGACACTTTGAGATGTACAAAATGTTTTGATTCGATCCGTTTGATTGGTCTGGACGAGTCATAGTTACAATTTACGTTAGCGTAAACTACTGATTCGAATGTTAAAATTACACACGGTTTTTGTAATTTGATTTTATGTTTTACTAAAAAAATAGGAAGAGACTTCTCAATACACGTTTAAATTAACAAAAACTAAGACAGATTTCACCCACACGTACTTGCTACGTATATATACGTCGTATATGTTTTTGAAAATAACGATGTCATTGTTTCTTTGGGTATTTACAAAGAGTAGATGCATTTATTTGTAATTTCAATGAAGTCACAGATATAACAAATATTCGATTTTATAAATCTCACTTTGCAAAATCGTTGTATCAATTATAAAAATCTTGTTACAAACATGTTAATAGCACTAACACTAACAACCGAACGATTATGAATAAAAATCGTTGGAAATATAATTACGTCGCAACGATAAAAACGAAAAGAGATTTCGATTTGGAATACCAAATAGAATGGTAACATACTTTCCTTGAAAACAAGATACACGGCATCACCGTTACGAGAATTAAAAAATTTAGAAATAATACTAAATTTGCGCCCGCGCATCGTATAATTTATCTCTCCGGAGCTCGTCTAATGGTCGGAGATGTTCGTATTAGCATAAAATGACGATAATATACGTACAATTGCGGGCAGGTCGGCGCGCCGCGGACGGAAATTTACGTAGCTCATTTCGGCGATGTCATAGACATTTGCATATCACTTGCTAGGTGTGTATGCCTGATTGGTATCACAGATCTTATCCGCGCCTCGTTCCGTGAGCATATCGTATTTCCTTATCAGTCGCTCATTTATTTTATTTTTTTAGAGCATCTATGAATACTATTTTTATAAAAATGAGAAATTATCTTCTGTTAGTTTTGAGATAACGTATTTGTATGTTTTTAAATTTGTTATGTCATTGACAAAGGTTATCGACTGTTATGTGATCTGACGATAACAATCGGAGTCTAAAGTTATCTGTCGAACTGCAGTATAATATAGTATTTTGTAAGTAGCTTGACGTGATTGGAGGCTAACCAAAAATACATAGTTGAATTGGTAAAATTGTGACTGTGCACCTAAAATTTTAGCATACTCCATCATGCCGCTTCAATTGATGAAGGTGTTAGTGCCCAAGCCGAAAGTCAGAAGATTTGTGCCGCCCGGGCCTGACATGGCTTAGCGATTGCTATATATCGATAACAACCGGGCCCAACGGCTATACGTGCCCTCTAAAGCACGGAAGTGCTCATGAAAGTTTTGCTAGCGGTCACCCATCCTACCGATCGCGCCCGCTGTTGCAAACTTTTCCAATTGCTTTCAATTTAAACAAGCCAATGGACTGACAAGCCGATGAATGACATTTCGAATACTTCCGAATTGTATACTAAATCCTAATGAGAAAAAAGACATTTATACATATATTTTTTATGCCCTAGTGTCAATAACAAAGTTAAAAATACTTTCGACGAATCGTCGATCGCGTGACTGTATATAAAAACAAAATAAAAGTCAATATCTCACAAGAACAGTCCTGGATCGCAGCTACCAGCATGTTACTAGGAAAATATAAACAGAAACGAGATTGTTTAATTAGAGACAAGTTTACAAGCATTAAGAACTCTGAGAGCGTAGTGTACCAGATCACAGGGTACAGTTACATCATTAATTTTTAGGATTCCGTTGATATTTCAAAGGAATCTGGAGTTTTGCTCATAATACTTTGACACCCTAAGGAAAGTGTGGTCATTCAAAACAAACATGGCGGCGACTATCATAACGCGAAGGCTATTGGAAAACCCTACTGCCTTGTTTCACAAGTCGTAGCGATATTGTAGCGACTTCGTTGAAGCGCAATTTGGTATACACATTTGCAATCGGCTTTCAACTGCTCCCCAACGACGTCCATCCGATAATTCGTCAAAGAAATCTCAACTGTATTGCGATCCAATCGAGTTGAAGTTCGATCAAAACTAAGTTATATCGATACGAAAGTCGATTGGGAACAAAATGTAAAATGAATACCGATAATAAAAGGTTCATAAAGATCATGCAGATTTTAGATTTCTGTAAAAATAATGACATTAAACATACAGAATAAATTTAAAATTTATTTCGGGTAGTACACACATTTGGCCTGTAAATTTAATATTTCACCATACAGAACCCTTTTTTTGTGACCCCAACTGGCACTTGGCCTTTTCTATATTATTTACATAATTACACATATCTCTGAGCGCAATAATTGGTTATTTAAGCGAAACGTTTTAAATTATTTCATAAATCTGTTAACTCGCTTCCGCTGAGTTATTAAATTTGGTTTTAATTAAAAAAGTATCTTCATTGGAACGTCTTATTTGCATACTTGTCCGTACAATATCGAGTGCACTTTACGTAAGTGGAATGGACGAATGGACGAGTGGACTGGTCGACAGTGGACCAGTTCAGTGTTTTATTGTCCTATCCTAGATTCGAATCGTTCAACGACATCTTATTCCTTAAGGCCGTCTACACACGACGCTTCACGGCGTTTTGACTGCATGTAATTTAATATGCTAACTTATCACATGAATTATTGACCCGTTGGTATATTCAATATCGTTAGAAAATATGTAACGTATAGTATACTATTATCATAAAGTAATGTGGTTGAATAATAGAGAAAAAGCTAAAATGGTGTGCCAAATTTACCTATAAATTATTTTAGTATACCGTGGATTTAAACTGTTGAATTTCCTCGATAATGTAAATGATGGTACTGCCAAATAGAAAAAAAGTATAATTATATTCAATAGATGCCAATAATTGTGTCAATAACCTATTATTAAATGACAAATTAACACAGACGTATAGGACTGATCTATCATTAAAAAATTTCCCAGTGTTACATGAGACCGATTTTTCTTGAAATTCACTCAAGCAAAGTCAACCCTATCGCCATGCTTCAATCATAGGCTTCAGAGCTAGAATAGAACTAAGAATCAGTGAATACATGACAACAATCTATCTATTGGTAATGCCTGTGTCTAAAACATTAAGGGGCTTAGCCTTTAACTAAAAAGTCGATTAACTTAACTTTTACTAAAACATTCTTCTTGACAACACTGTCACAAAAACTTGGATATTCCTCAAGTGCATGGATAAGCGTTAATCATAATGTTAATTTGGTCGTTTATAACCTATCTTAATAAACAAGCGTCAGACAGCGCACTATGCAGCCGGACTAACGCCGTTCATTCATCAATACTACTTAACATACAGCCTTGGCCAAAAGTATTAGGCACCCCCAATAAAGTTACCATACAGCTGTGCTGTTTAAACAATAATT
>DWJZ01001207.1:0-24744 GCA_018249125.1 Asbolis capucinus | reverse complement strand
ATTTAAAAGAATATATGTATGTTTATCAGTTATCTGATCACCATAGCACAAGCTAACGCTTAGTTTGGGTTCAGATGGTGATGTGTCTGAGTGATGTGTCCGTGTGTGAGTTGTCCAAAGATATTTATTTATTATTATAGTTTTGTAAGTGAATCAAAGAAAGTATTCTTTACAGCACTATATACTCTATTAATATAAACTAAAAATATTTTACTTATTCTAAACTTCGAACTAGAACCGTATCTGCTACCGTGTTAGTTACACGTACTATTATGGTTCAAAGCCTTCAATTAGAAACTTACTTTCAATTAACTTTGAAAATAGTAGGCACTATTGTATTATTGTTAGAGTACAATTTTAAAGTAATTTGTCTAATAATATCTGGGGCTGGTGCATCACGTGCGAACGACGCGGTTTTCTTACGCTTTTATTATGCGTACCGTAAAGGGAATGGAATAATTTGCCTGCGTCGGTGTTCTCATCAAAGTACGATGTGGGAGTCTTTAAGAGAAGAGTGAATAGGCATTTACTAAGTTGGTGTGTCCAACATCTTAGACATCATCACCACTTACCATCAGGTGGGATCGATGTCCAGCATTAACTTATTTTGTAAAAAATAATAATTTAAATACAGAATTTTAGTAGTAATAATATTAGAAATGTGAGTTTGTGAGGGTGGATGTATGTTACTCCTTCATGCAAAAACTACTGAACCGATATGAATGAAATTTGGCACAGAGATAGATTATACTCTAGAAAAACACTAAGGCAATTTTTATCAACATACGCGCGCGAAGGCGCGGTTGGAAACTGATTATTAATAAAAAAAATTTTGACTTTAATTACTTACTGATTTTTGTTGTTTTGATTAATGTTATTTCAGTTGATTTTTCACACATAAAGTTGGGTTTAAAACACATTTAACTCCGAAAAGTCAGAAGCGCGCGTCCTGGGATTGAAACCCAGACCTCCCGAGTAGGCCGAATTCATGACCACTAGGCTATCACCGCTTCAATGTATGCATATAATTTAGTTTCTAGTTTTCTGCTTATTCTAATTCTCAGGAAACCCTTGCTTTAAGTGTCAAAGTAATAATAAAAATTTATACTAACTCTTAATAGTACATATGTGATCTCATTTATGTATTCCATGCAATCTGATACAAGGAAACGTTTTTTGTGCTCTGATGAGTTGGTAATAGTCGTAGCGATTTCTATTGTCAACTCACATCGTTGACGTCAAGTATAATAGCTCAGTACTAAGTCAAGGTCTCTCCTCATGACTGAGGAGGTCTATGTCATACACCACCATGCTGTTCCAATGCGAATAGGTGGAGACTTACCGGACGTAAGCGTCACAAGTTTTATGCTAACAGGAGACTACCGATCAAGGCTCAAAGCATTTCGACTTAACGTACGGATTTACGTGCCTTTCAAGGCACGAAAGTGGTCATGAAAGTTTTACCACTAACGGTCATCCATTTTATTATTGACCGCGCCCGCTGTTGCTTAAATTTTTCGATCGTATACAATGCAAACCGCGTCGAACTAGAAACGCTTCTTCCAATACTATCAACTACACGCCGTACCATTTAGGTAAGTAATACATTATTGTTTATACTTATAATCCAGCTTTCTTTGGACGTTTCTGACGCGAGTTGGGTTTGGCGTAAGGCCAAATTTAGTTCCAGTTCTGTTTATACAATATTATCTATAAGTTTTCGATTATAAATGGATGATAGCCAATATTAGCAACGACTGGAAAACATTTTGACTTCAACATTCCTAAAATAAGTCTTATTTAGAACAAAATAATTATAAATGTAAATAAAACGGATTTTACTTTAAGTAACATTGTTAAATATATATTTTTTTTCACTTGGGAATGTGTTTTTATTTATAAAACGCCGTAAATGAAACAACATACTAATGATCATGTTTTGTACAATGAACCCCTTGCTTTAACTACGATTCTGACGCGGTCGCCGCCCACGTCCTCTAGATGGCGTTAGCTGTCAGTTGTGATGTAGCCGAGAAAACGGCTTAAGTAAATATCGATAATTTCATACTAATTATATAAACGTGAAAGTGTGTATTTGTGTGTGTGTGTGTGTATGTTTGTGCGTTTCACGTTGAAATGGAGTGATGGATTGTCGTGTGTTTTTATGTGGAGATAGTAGTTGATGGTCTGAGGAAAGACTCAGGTTACTTTTTTCAACATTGGTAGCACATTGGTGAAGCCGCAGGCGGACCCTAGTTGTTTATAAAACTTACTTTTAATTTGATTCCAGCCAAAAGACAATAGTATATATATATCAGTGATATAAGGTAAAAAATGTGTAAACCGCTTCTGAGATTGAGGTCTTTTCAGGACTCATACAAACGTACCAAACTTCAAAAACATATGATTATGTCAATAAATACTCCCAAACGATAGCTTTTATCTGGCTTTTTACATGTAAAGGAATTGATCTGCAACAATTTTATTATAATCTATTGATTTTTTTTTCGCTTTATTTTTTCATCGATAAATTTCCAAAATTACGAAAATGTTTGATCATAAGGGTATTGAACAATATCGACCTAAATTAAAGTAATTACGATTGAAAATGACGGCAACCCTAATTTTTCCTCAATAAAAATAGCACATTAATAATATATAACTAATCTTGAATTGCCTTGTATGCTGTACAAGGAATGATTGGTTACGACTATTTGTTCTACAAAAATAATTATGTTATTTAACAAATTACACAATTATTGTGTAATGAAGACAATTCATTGCTCAGTCATTAATGCTTGAATCTAATGAATTCTTGAGAATCATTATTGAATACTTGAATTACTTAAGATGTCTGTGTCAACAAGATTGTTGGTTCAAATGATCTTGTACGCACTTGTTAGTTAATGAAGGTTATTGAATATTAAAATTACAGGTGGATTTTAAATTGCTCTTTATTACTAGATAATGCCCTCGCTTTGCTTTGAAAGAAGATTTACCCAGTGGTTTTAGAGTTGCCATTAAAATTTTAACATATTATCCCACGATAATAAAGCTGTTTTCTGGAAAAATAAGTATTCTATTATCATTGTATTTACTTAAGCTACAAACATGCTAAATTTCATTTAAATTGGTCTATTAGTTGTGGAGTTGCCATACTAATTGTAACCCGTTATCCTGCGGGAATAATTTCCTGGGATAAAACCTACACTATACCAATTCTCAGGTTTTTAACTTCGATTATGCCAAATTTCATCTTAATCCGTGCAGTTTTTTTTGCGTGAAAGTCAAACAGACAGACAGAAAGATAGAGAAAAAGACAGGCAGACAATAAATTCATAAATATGTTTTGATATCTTTTTTGATAACAAAGTCTCTCCGCATTAAAATTTTGACTCTGTTTATTAGTATAGATGAATAGTAATATTAGTTAATAATACGTGATTTGGAAGGAGAGCTTTGTTTCCTCCTGAATGAAAAATTTAAAGAAAAAGACTTTGGAACTGTGAAGAAAACAATAACTATTGAAATTTTGTGATCACCGTATGGCAACTCATTAACCCACTACTGGGCATGGATTTCTCCTCATACTGAGGAGGTGGAGTATGCCTCTCCACACTCCAATCCAGGTTATTTTCCTCCTAGCGACCGTGCTTAATTTATAAGATTCGATTGTATCGAAACAAACCGCTGGGTTCGAACGCTTCAACAGTATACCGTTTCCTTTAATGTTTAAGCGCGAATATTCCTCTAATTTTTAATAATTTAAAAATACGTTTACATATAAATTGACATGAACGGCACATCTCAAATTCACACACATAAAACGTAAGTAAAAAATTAACAATCACAGTAATAAATTAAAAAAATATTCAAAATTAACCAAAAAAAATATACAGACATGTAACGAACGATAAACTCGTGATGTTATTCTGGTAAACAGATTAATATGAAACTATGAATGAATTCCGGCTGCGACCTATTTTCCGACCGTTTCGTCTGTGTCGTGAAAGCAGTCGATTCCGCGTGTCATCGCTAAACGATTGTCGTGCGACGACATTTATTTTTGCGACAAGTGTATTAGAACATTCCAGTTAACTCCATTCCATTGAGTGCTAATGTGCTTGGAATGGGTCTGTGGTATCCTAATAGATGCGAAAGTTTGCGAGGATGGGTGTTTGTTACTCATTCACGCAAAAACTGAAACGTTCTGGGTGAAATTTGGCACAGAGATATAGTTTGGAGTAACTTATAGGCTACTTTTTACCAATGTAACACGCCGACGAAGTCGCGTGCGGAAACTAGTTCTGCCATATTCGTGACTTTTCGTCCTTATATTATTATCACACTAGTCTCCGCCCGCGGCTACGTCCGTGTGGTTTGTCGATAAAAAGTACCTTATATGTTAAACCAAAGTATAATCTATCTCTGTGTTAAATTTCATTCTTATCCGTTCAGTAGTTTTTGCGTGAATGAGTAACAAACATACATCCATTCATATATTCCTTCATATTCACAATTATTTATAAACATTTATAATATTAGTTGAACGAGCTATGTCCGCGTGGAAAAGTTTTCTTCTCCAATTTTCTTCCTTACGCTTGTCGAAGTATGAATAACATTAAAATTATCAAGCGCATAAATATTTTCCATGCAGGCAGAGAATGGCTTATGGACAATGGGCGGCATATAATCTTTTTTATCATTTAAAACAAACCGACTTTAAACGACTTTGACAAGTAATTTAATTGAAAAAAAAACGTAGTCAACGTAGTCGTCAAAACAACTCGTCAGATGTCGCTCAAAATAAAATGGGACAACATACCAAGCACCAGCTTTGGAGGTAACATATATATATATACACACGAATTGAAAAAAAACCAAATTTTTTTGAAGTCCGGTGAAAACTCCCGACAGGCAGTATATATTTTGCTCTGGGCCTCAGTTATGACCCGTGGACGTAACTGAGGCCTAGATTAGTAGGCCATGTTGAAATCAAGTCGCCAAGCACATGCCCATGATTCTAATATCAATTTGTCTTAGCAATATTAACCATACTGGTTTATAAACTAGTTGGTCGTTTGAATAGTTTAAACGCAGATTTCTATCTTCAACGGAATAAAGTATAAATTACTCTGGAATATAAATGTCTTGTAGGTACTTAACAGTATCGGTGTAGGCTGGTATGCCATGTTTCTCCATTAGACGCGCTGGTTCAGTTCTCAGCAACTATTGTTCACAATACCTACAGTATAGGGGAAGTGTTCCCCTGAGAAACTCCCGTTTCTACTAATAATAGTTCTCTATTGTCCTAGGAAGGCCTGTGAGAACTTGTGTTAGAAAAAATCTAGGTTTTTATTGTGTGTGTGCACATTTACAGTGCAGATATTAAATTAGGTTGATTTCACATAAAAATACACGCGGACATATTCTGTATTATATTTGGTGTTGCATTGTATTTATGTGAAATAATGTATTTAAAATCAAAATTTAATTATATTTAAATAATAGTATTTTAGCACGGTTATTTTGTCACAGATATTTCGACCTAGTAGGATCGGAGTCACGGTAAAAGCAACAATACATCTTTGTCACGTCATGACGCTTCCGGATTAAAGTAAAAATCTTAAGAAATCAATAATATGCGATTAAATAAATGGCTTTCTCGTTAACATGTTTCTGGATCGTACGACTACAAACATTGGAACAGTGGATGACGGATTTTATAAATTTTTGTCTTTAAATACACCCAGTTATAAATATTTAGAAACTTTCCCGAGACTAATCGTTGTAAAAGATATATCAACGTGGTAACGCTTCTATCCATGTTCTACCGCTCGATTTGTCAACTGTTATTAACTTAGATTTATTACTGAAAAACTACATTCTTTAGTGTTTCAATTCTGTTTTTATACACAAATAAACTGGCGACGATAACCTAGGAGTTTGAGCGTCGGTCTCTCGGAGAACTTCTGTTTAAATGCAATACGTGAATGTGCTTCGGTGATTGACGACATCGCCAGGAAATCCGCTCCTAAGTAACCAATAGTTACCAATAAAATTCTGAAAACTGTGAAGCGTTCAATCTGTGTTCGGCAAACGTGATTTGCTTGTTGATGTCGTCTTTACTCATCCTATTGTGACAGGCCAGAGCCCAGTAATGGGATTGATCTGAGTTTGTGATACGCAAATAAATGCATATTCATCAATGCTGAAAATCTCAACGAAAAACATAAGTCAACACAACAAAATACGTAAAATCTTTGATGCACTTTACAAAATAAATGTGTAACATTTACGTTGAATTGTTATTAGCATTAGCGGTTAAAAAATATATTAATTTCTCATGTCATTGAAATAATAACTACCGGGGCGCGGAGTGTTAGGAGCGGGCGTGTTGCCAACTAGTGCGACGTTATTTCAACATTGCTTTCACGTCCGGTGGTTCTTCACACTAAAGAAAAATAGGTATTGCTATTGACAACCAGACATGACATTTACGATAAGAGCACTCAGTTCGTGTGCAAGTTTAAATTTAGAACAGACGTGCATCGAAGACAAATCGACCCTTCCTAAATAGCTGGATTTGCCGATAAAAGCAACGATAAAAGTAGTTAAAAATGTTTAAGGATAATAAAAAACAAACAACGATTATTGCTAACTCCAATAAAAAATTAGAGACCTTATCAAATAACCGCCGTCAAAAATCCAATGTTAACAAATTACTGTATTACTAGTTTTCGCAACCTTGACAAAAAGTAGCATAAGTGTTATTCCAGACTATAATGTAACTCTTTGTCAAATTTCATCTAGATTGGTTCAGTAGTTTTTATGTGGATGCGTAACAAACATCTATCCATCCATGCATCCTAAAAAACTTTCACATTTTTAACATTAGCAGGATTCGCGGCATTCTATATTCGATTTTATTTAGCGGTTTTATAAAGACTAAAGAACATCGACATTGGCATTCGTAAACCACAGACACTATTACATTTTTAGATAGTTTTGTTGGTAGTAATAGAAGCTTGTTATTATTAAGAAGAGCGTAAGAACTTTTCTCGAGCCAGCGTTTTGTGGCGAACCACTAAATACTGGCGAGACAGCCCTCCGCCTTATGTAATTTGGAATAAACGTTCCAAGAATACAGTCATCATTCTATGAAACCGCGACTGAATACTTCATTGACAATATCACGTCGAATAGAACTTTTACTGTTTCTCTTCATCTATGTAATAGGGACACATTCTATATGAAAGAATTTGTCTTGCGTTAAGGCGATGTGACCCAGTATTTTAAGACAAAACCTTCGTTACAGTCGCTGGACTGGAACGAATACCGACTATTGCCCTGTTATTCAACAAATACTCTGTATCTAAATAGTATCAATGCAGAGAGGTATAGATGTCTCATGAGGTATTTAGATGTAACATGAATATGTTACATCTATATTCATTGGGCGTAGAATTACGCCCAAAGAAATCAATAAAAGCGCGTAAGTAAAAGGTCGGCTGGTCTAATACTTTGGCAAAAATAATTTACACTACAGAGTCTTGTAGGCTACGTACACACTAATATTATAAAGAAGAAAGATTTGATTGTTTGAAGAGAAATACGCTGCGAAATTACTAAGAATAATGGAAAAAAAATATTCAAAGCGACGGCAGTTTCTTCAATTAATAATAGTGTCTGTGTTTGCGGATTTTATTTCATGTTAGTAAAATTTTTCAGGCACTCAAAACGAAATTTGTTATTGACGTGACATTGTAGTCGTTCGAGCAGTTTTGTGAGACGTCCTCAACTAATTTACACATGTCAACCGAAACAATTTGGCGTGACGCGTGTGACAAATCCGTAGCCTCAATTTTATCCACCATTTATTACTTAAAGAATCATAGCGGAATTTGGATATAAGAAATTCAAAATATTTGAGGAGTTGAAAATATTTTCAACTTGTTCTGTCCTCGGATTAACTCGCGTGATGGCTATGTTTATTTATCCCGTGCCTTTAAGAATATTTACGGATTAAAATGAGTTCTGAAAA
Source organism: Asbolis capucinus (assembly GCA_018249125.1). NCBI lineage: Eukaryota > Metazoa > Arthropoda > Insecta > Lepidoptera > Hesperiidae > Asbolis > Asbolis capucinus. Next base: position 16,700 of record DWJZ01001207.1, on the reverse strand, counting down.
AAATATAACAATATTAATTGATTTTCTTTATTACAAGTTTTTATTTAACTAGCGGAGTATGTCTGTATATTACTTTGTTGGTTTATACGGGTCAAATCCTGTTTGTTTAGACCCAATTTCGCTTACCTGATGACAATTCACTTTATGAAAAATAACCAGTTACTACTTTCGGGATTGTCTCCAGACAAGGGAACTCCTCAACAGTTAACAATACAGTAATGATTTTTTTTATGTTTCTTAGTATTCGGGCTCGATAGATACTCTAAAATTAAAGCGTATGTTTTTAAAATTTTAATCAAGCATATTTCGTTTTATTATTATAATTCAATGTATAAAACTCTGACTCTTTGCAATTTAAACTGAACGTTTGAGAATGCTTGTTTGGAAAAATCTAGCGTATGATGTGTTCCTTGGCAGAATGCCAATCGGTCCATTTCTTAGTAGCTAGACGTTAGAATTATAACCGTTCACGGTTCGTATACGTCTGCGGTCTTTGAAGCGATGAGATTGAGGTTATGTCAAATTTTAATGGACTATGTGTTCTTACACCCGTTTTATACAGGATGCGTGGTTTACGCGTTATGAATACAGTAATTAAACAGGCGAAGATTCACGTGTCAAGGATTCAACAAATAGTATATTAACCTACTAATATATAACAATATTATATACACTAACCTAATAATATTATAAATGCTAAAGTTTGTGAGGATGCACAGATATTTGTTACTTCTTCATGTAAAAACTACTAAACCGATCTTTACAAAGTTTGGTATAGGCATAGATAATACAGGCATAACATACACAGGCTGCTTTTTATCAACACACCACGCGGACGAAGCTGCGGGTGGACGCTAGTTGAATAATATATTAATATAAGTTTTAATCAAGAATTAAAGACTGCTGTGAATTTAATATTGACTTTTTGAACACTTACTGCCGCACTTAAATTAATACTAGCGAGCTACGAAGTTACCATGAAAGACTTTTAAATGCGGCAACAAAACTTAAGTAACTGAGAATAACCTATAATATTAATTTAAAACCTTCGGGCATTTACCCAAATCGCCATAATATTTGCTTCTATGCGGATTAGTAGCTAAACCAAATACCGGAGGTTTGTGTGCAGCCTGACGGACGATATGATTTAATTATTGCTATTTAACGTTACCAACCGGGATGGACGCTCTTATAAGATCTCCGAGGCTTAAAAGCGCCCAAGAATCTTTTACAATTAACAGTCACAATTGCTCTAACCGACAGTTTACGCTGTTACTTTTATCCATAATAGTTAATATAATGTTATTTTTGTTTTTAAATTACGTTGCACTCCTTTTCTGTCTATAAAAAGTAATATTATCCGCATTTCTTTTTCTTTTGCAGTTCAATTTTTTACAGTTTGTTGCAAACAATCTTAACCTTTTGTTTCTTTGGTTACAGTTCAATTTCGTGGGAAGGATCTTAGGACCAAGAGGTATGACCGCTAAACAGTTAGAACAGGAGACTGGATGCAAAATCATGGTCAGAGGAAAAGGATCGATGCGAGATAAGAAAAAGGTAAAACAGTGTATTTTCCTACTAATGATAATATCGTTTAAACTTGACCTGAGCTAAATATACCCATATAGGTAATGTAATTAGCATCAATATAAATACAAAATTATTATTGCGCTATACGAGCATATAAATCTAAGAACATTAGGCTCTTTTTACATAAAAATACATACTGACATCTTTGGGAGTTCGTTTTGATGTTTAGTTGTATTACTAAAATGTAATGTATTTAAAATTTTATTGTGTAATCATATTTTTTTAAATTATGTTTATTATTTTCATGCAGCTGTATGGATTGTGGTGACTCAGATTTATAATATTTGTAATTGTTTATTATGTCATATATTATGCTACACTGCAAGGTAATATAGCTTTTACGTATACATTATTACCAATCTTTGTATATTTACAATTCTCAAATACATTTAGCTTGTCAAAATAGTAGTATCGGAACCATCTGTGCGGTTTCCGATAGTGTAGAACGATCAAATCTATTTTTGTTACGAAACTGTTTGGTTTTAAAGGCGTGAAAAGCAAAATGGCACATTTAACGTTCGATATCCTTGGATATGCAACGGAGTTGTGATACATTACCAGTTAGTGTGGTAAGCTAAGCTCAGCTAAGCATAGCTCAGCTAAGCTAAACTATGCTAAGCTAAGCATAGGTCAGTTTGTCTTTGTGGCAAATATTAAAACCTAATCCAATATATACACTCAATTAATCTGTAATTTGCCAAACCATATTTCCCATAACTTTTGCGTCGGAGGTACAAAGAGTGGAATTACAAAAATTGGGACTGCAATATTTTCAAAACGAATGGCAGGGATCTGTATGAAAACTTCCATAATATACGTTGGGTATGTTGGTAATGTATGTTGGGTACATCTGAAAAACATACCATAAAATCCTTATCCAGTAGCTACCCGATCTGCCTGCAGAAAACCTTGTTGTGGAAATGATTGACAATACAGCAGTCACAGATTATTATACATGTCTGTGAATGTATTGCAGTTTTATAGATGATATCAATATCAACAAATATGTTTGCGATATCATGTGTTTAACTGTTACAGCTATGTCACAATACCTACATTTCTCTCGTAACTGGCTCTTCCGAAGTGAGGTTAGTTTCTACTATTATAGAAATCAATTGTATTGTATAACTAGGGTCCGCCCGCGGCATCACCCGCGTGGTATGTTGATAAAAAGTAGTCTATGAGTTATTCCAGAGTATAATCTATCCCTTTACCAAATTTCATCTTGTTCTATTCGGTAGTTTTTGCTTGAAGGAGTAAGAAACATCCATACATATTCACAAAATTTCGTATTTACAATATAAACATATTAATATGTCTGTTTAGAAGCCATACCCATACACGTAGAAGTAAAGTTTCTCGCGTAAATTCCGATCCCGCGGGATTTCCGGGATAAAAACTATCCTATATGTTAATCCAAGTCACCCTCTATCTGTGTGCCAAATTTCATGAAAATCAGTTCAGCAGTTTTTGCGTGAAGGAGTAACAAACAAACATACAAACTTTCGCATTTATAATATACCATACACGTCGTTATAATCAACTAAAGATTGTAATGCTAGTTCTTAACAAATTCCAGGAGGATGCCAACAGGGGTAAGCCGAACTGGGAGCACCTGGCTGATGACCTGCACGTGCTGTTGACGGTGGAAGACACTGAGAACAGAGCGAAGATCAAACTCGCCAGGGCTGTTGAGGAAGTAAAACGTCTGCTTGTACCTGTAAGTTTGTTGAACGTACTATTAATCTCTCTCCATTCCACTCTCTCCAATCCATTACTGGATTACGATTATAAGTTCTAACTCGAGTTAGAACTTAGTTTAGAACGGGATTGAGTGACGTACAATTTTTTTCTTACAATAATAATGACGAAATAAAATATTTGAAAATAACGCTTAAACATTGTAATAAAATAATGTAACAATACGAGTCAATATGAAACATTCGATTTTATAATTACTCGGCACGAGTTTTGAATGTTAATTAAATCACCTTATGTAGTACTAGTGAAACTTTATAAAACAATTGAAGAATATAATATGTTGAATAGTATTTTTGTTTTTATATTAGCCCAGATTAATAGTTACTATGTGTGTAATAACAACATACACGTATGTAATTGTTTCCAGTTTGCTAGTACAACTAAATTGATTCGTCATGGTCAGTCATATAAAAATACTAGATTCCGCCCGCGACATCGTCCGCGTGGAATAGTTACTTCGGGCTAACGCTAATTTTAACTCGCGACTTCATTTCTGTCATACATGACTTTTGCGAAACTTAATCCGTTTACGAAGCGCCCAGAGCAGAAGCTCTCAAAAGGAAAAAATCCCCCGATTTTTAAACATTCTTCTTTGGTGCTCCGCTCCTATTGGTCTTAGCGTAATTGTACATATATAGTCTACAGCCATACTCGATAAATGGGCTATTTAACGCTGAAAGATTTTTTTAAATCGGACCAGTAGTTCCCGAGATATGTAAGTGCGTTCAAGCAAAAAAACAAACAAACAACAATTTATATTATTTAGTATATGTAGTTGTATAAAAAGGAAAATACTCTTAAACATTTTTAAAGAATATAATGGGGAATTTTGAAATAGTGTATTTTAATCATAATTTGAAGGAACCATTGACAATAATTTAAGATAGTTATTTCGCCGTTTCTTCTCTTTATTATGGCAGCTTTCCGAAATTATGGTATCAAACAAATTCGTTCATAAGTTTATTGAAAATACCTACATGAAACAAATGATTTGATTTTGACATATGATGTTACGGAAGAATATTTTTGTTCACAGCAAGCTGACGGTGAAGATGAACTGAAGAAGCGTCAGTTGATGGAACTGGCAATAATAAATGGCACGTATCGCGACTCGAGTGCCAAAGCAGTGGTACCAGTCAACGGTCAGTGCCTAATAAGTATGGTCGCATTCATGTTTTGTCACTAACGTAGCATAAGGAAGGACTTAAGACCAAAGCTATATGAGAAAAAAATTAATATTGCTCAATGACGGCGATAGTGTCTTCATGCTATTGTTGTGGAAATTTCACTGCATACTTTTCACACATGCCACAAAAATATCCATCTTAGGCATATGGTGATATAATCACATTGAGTGCTATTGAGATTATTTTAAACCTTAAAGATGCTAGAACTAATAGAATCAATTTCACTAAGCTCAGAAATCTAATTCTAAACTACGCATTACATTATTATGGTGATTAGACAACTTATAGACTTAGATATATATTTATAAATGTATACAATTTTTTAGCACCCAGACTCAGAACAAATATTCCAGCTCATCACGAAAGTTTGTCTTAAGCGGGGATAGAATTTTTTAAAAGAACAATTAAATATTGATCGTAATAAATCCCGCGATATTTTTTAATATTTTTTTTCTGGTCTTGAGTTCTTCATCCATAACACATTTGTTTTTTATCTATATCGAAATTGTGTATCTAATCATCCTGGTCGTTCCATTATGAATAATAGTAACCACAAAAGTTGAAGTTGATTCATTTTGTGTTTGTGTATTTTTCGGGTTTGGGTAGTTTTGTACGGAACGGTTTTCAAATTTTAAATCATTGGTAACAATGGACAATATCATGCTAATATTTGTCCGCTCATATTATCTAAACAAAAAATGAAAGTTTATAGGTGATGTTTATACAACCAAGTTGATCCAAAAAATTATTACACAAATGATTAAAATGCATACAGAATTAAATATTAATGAAATAAATGCAGTATTACATACAAACTGACTTATTTAGAAGTCTTTTACATTTTTGACATTTTCATTATCATCAAGACTTTTTTCATTGGGTTAATCATTTCTTGTTTCATTTATTCTTATTGTATGTGTAACACTGGAAGTTTTTGGGTGCATTAGAAATATAGAATGATGATAATTGCGGTTGATTTTCAAAATGAATTTATTGATTGAAATCTGGTGTCTGTAACGTGCATAATAATTCTGTCGTTAACTGGACTTAGTCATCTTTGCAATGATGACTAACATAATTGATTTATGGCATGTTACGGTCATTAATTATTAACATGGGTTACTTCATGACACACCGTATGATTGGAACTATGGGCCTTGTTTTTGGAAAATGACGTAAGAACCTTTTGCAGCTGTTTACAAGAGAAGTTAAAGGGAATAAATTAATGTAAATTTACCGAGAATGTACATAATCATTTGGCAAAGGATTTGTCTTACTTTGACACATGAGTTACAGCAATGCAAGCACTCGAGCTGTGTACATTTTAAGAAATGTTTATTTGTCTGGCAGACTAATTATTTAAGGAAATTGTAATGGAATTGGCAGATAGCTGTGATATATTAACAAGATTGACATAAAAGTCTCCAACAGTTGACTGGCAGAGAATTCCATTAGACATTAAGTCCGCCCATTGTAACCACTGTTTTAGGTTGTCAATAAAGTTTTTAAATAAATAAATAAATATTTCATGAAAAGTGCAAGCTCGAACATGTCTCAAGATACCTGTTTCATGTGACGTAACTTTCGTTCTGTCGTAATGACGTAACTGACGTTCGAGAAACATCAACGAATTATAAAATCGTAATATTTATCCCTTATTAATTAGCTTACAAAAATAAAAATGATACGTTTGTAACAGTTGCAAAAGATTCTATGTAACTAACAACGATCGCCCTGAAAATCGTACGCGACCTACTAACGTTACACCAGATACGCTTAGCTTACCATTGATACGATAAAGGGGAATCCACAGCCGACGAAGAATGGCGCCGTGTGGCCGCGGAGACACAGCGACTGTTGGCGCCGGGAGGGGGAGTGGCTGGGGTGGGGAGCGTGGCCTTGCGTACTCCTGCGCCTTTGGGGGCACCTTTGATTCTGTCCCCGCGCATGTCGGGCGGGCCGACCCAGGCGGGTATTCTCAACGGTACCGGGGCGGGAGCGGCGGCTGGGTTACTGTCACCAGGCGAGCCTGCTCATCAGCTGATATATGCGTCCCCGTATGCGGATTATGCGAACTATGCCGCTTTGACTGCCGCTGCGAATCCGCTACTGACAGCAGAGTATGCCGCCGCCGACCATACGGGTGGGTTGTTCGCCCGTTAATTTTTCTACATGCGCATTTGATAACTTTTGAATAAGACACAAAGGTCTTTCGAGTCATGACAGCTACACATATATACTTTCAGTTGGATTTAAAGTCTTTAAGTATTTCACGATATAGAGATTGTGATTAATTATCGATGATGTATAACATATTCATTTGTTATCAAATGTGCTAATAATACTAACTCTTAATACGGTACCGGGTGCGTAAAGTCGTCCAGAACACTCAATTTAGTCATAATGATTTAGGTAGGCCAAACATGATAGAACAAATTTTACTTTAAAATAATTTCCAATTAATTATTTATTAAGAACATTTAAAACTTACGGTAAAGATTTTTTTTAACTGCATGGATAAGAATTAACAATTGATTTATCAATGCCACTACCGATGTGTCTTTTATAACTCTTAAATTGCATGATTCGTTCTTAGAGCATCTATCATATTCGTCAAAATATCACTTATGAGGTACATTTATATAACATAGTTAATCCACCAAAGTATTTTATATTAAATACTGGTTTGTTTCAAGAAACGGTCTTAATATACAACACACACTAAACAATTATGACGTAGGTTTTATAACTTGAAGTTACTGATAAATCTAGTCATAATGTAGCATAATAAACAACATTAATATACAGATGAACATGGACATAATAATTACAAAGATGTTTAAGAATAAATTAAAAGTTAAACAATACACATTGACATAAAACCATTTCGAGTAGATTAATTTTGTGTATTGTTATTTTAATATATTTTACACAAAAGTAATCTTGAAAATTATTACCAGTATTATTAAAATAAAAATTAATATTCAAAAAACGGTGTATTGTTATTTAATTGAGTTTATTATTTAATAAAATAACAATACTCAAAATTTCCCCGTGAAATTTGTACCTTTGATAGATGTTCTAATATTTTTACTGTTCACATGAGACTAAGCTTGTCTTGTCCTCTAGCTTACAGCACTACCCTAGATCTGTCGGAGTAGGTACAAATCGGCAATATACACAACGCTCTTAAATCCTCCCGGTGACGAATATGAAACACTAACTTCGGAAACCGGTTCGTGAGTAAACTAACAACTAATCCTATTGTATACAGTCATTAAAGTGTGTGAAATAAATGTTTTAATGGGGTTGCAGCGTCGAGGTACCTACTCGCTGGCTTTTGACATTGGCCGCAAATGCAGACCTCAGTAAGATACGACAGCCTCCGAGCTTCACTGTATCAACCGACGCATCATTTTTACCGTCCCTGACTTACTTTTACGCTTCCGGACATTTCTAAAGTCATAAAGCCATGATCAACAATTACTAGATTAAGTTAATCTAAGTTCGATGTAGAATAACTCGATTATGTACCTACGATGTTATTAATTTTAATCGATTCTTGTTTTCGTCTACCGTTTTGTACAGTCTCATACAAAGTATATTTTGTTTTCGAACAAACAAAGAAATATTTATTTATTACTTATATAATAACAGAATATTGTAGGTATTTACACAAAGTCATATAATTTTATTTCAGATATTTATTACAAATTTTATTTTATCGTTATATTGAATGTGGCAGTTTATGTAGATTTCCTTGATGATAAAAATTTATTTTAACCATTGGCGGTCGTCATTTGAAATCTTTTTAGTTACCGATGTTTATATTCAAAGACATAGATAATATTCGATATATCATATTTACGTATTTATCTTTTTTCGATGGTGATCGCATTACGCAGCATCCGTCATTTCTTGATCTTGTGATAACCCTTGCTTGTAACATAACTAATCTATTAACATTTGTTAATGTTAAACACATCACACAATTTTGAGTTATTCCGAATTAAATTCCTGCATGTATACATACATTACCATTTTTAGACTTCCAGAATGTGAATAACAATTAAAATTTGTTTTTAATTAACCGAATCTCTGAATGTCGAAATGTATTTCACGAATTTCAGCGATTACAAGCAAAAGGGACCAAATACGATTTGAAGTTTTACAGCAACATTACAAACTAAATATTTTAACAATTAACCACACTGACAATTAAATCTTACTTGTCCTAAAGTCAACTATATATTAATGTGATAAATCAAAAAAAGCTTTTTGAGTAAAGATGTAGATAAAATGTATGAGGTGCACGGCAAACATCAGTTCACAAAACAGATTATGTCATAGCACTATATGTGTGATAATTCATTCTACAACTAGTAATCAATAAATAAATCCCGGCAGCCTAACAGAAAAGAAATCTATAGGTATAGATTGAGAGCTGTTTAAATACAGTTCAAGGTGAGAATTATGTATTGTTACTCTGAATAATAATAAACAAACCTATGACTAATTCAGTACCAATTTGATAATTATGATACCTGAACAGTATACGAGCTGTGTCATTTATTTCTTGAATTTTATCGTTGGCCATGGAACAAGTCGGTATATATTGCAGTGAATACACACGAACATCAGGACTGTTGAACATTCTAGGCGAAAATACACTTCACGCCTTTTATAATAACGCAATATTTGTACAACATAGGTTGCAGAACATATAATGTTATATTATTATATTATAACTATCGTAATTTATTAACTTATTAGCCATATTATATTTATAAACATACCATAGGTTAAGTATTATCTTATGAAGATTTTTACGTAGTTTAGATGAGTGAGCTTTATATACAGCAGTGTTTTGTTTCGCTGAATGTCATATTCTATCAAGTCGGAGTTTACAACAGTATGCCAGCCATTACTTGTACCTTGAGGGTTTGCTATTGCCCGGTATATTAAAGTTTTATTTTGTTATATTTTCCAAAGCAGTAAAATATATAGGTAACGATAGGCTAAGCATAATACTTAGTAGATATTAGTGACACTGCCAAATATATGTTTGCTAAGAAAAATATATTCGATGACAATTTGGCAGTGATTTCATTCGAAATTTTAGCTTTAGTTTTTAATGAGATAAATTCTTAAAATGAGATTAAAATTTCTTTTCAGCATTTATGTTCTCGATTTGGGCATTGTTTTGCATAGATTATAATTTTATTTTATGAATCTTTAATAGTTATTGAGGATTTTCGTCCACCAATATTGCGAACAAATTTTCGGTCTTAAATATTATTTTATTGTTTATTTATTTACTGTTTCTTTAACTATCTCGTCCACGCTAAAATAGAAATTTAGGGACTTGATTGACTTAGAATTATCGATTCTGTTTCAATAAAATTCGAAAATAATATTTAAATTTATACTTAAAAATTCGATCTCTCGTGGACGAAATAATTAAGGCACTTTAATCGCTGAAGTAGGTTTTCTTTCCATAAATTCAGGTATGACGTAGAACTATGGTTGTGTGTGCTCTGATTCGACCCATGTTAAATGTGAATATGCCGCTAGGTGTGGTGCGGCGGGCGGGGCGACTCGCGCAAGTGAGGGAGCACCCTTACCAGCGCACTGCCTTACCCGCGCCTTAGTTCCCTTCAGGTGAGAATACGCGCGCATGCTTACGATGAATACGCTTGCCTTAATCGGTGTCTTTAAGACGAACACAGGACGTACGTATCAAAAACGACCTAACTCAAAAAGTGACTTTATTGACTACTTTGAATTATACTGGTACGAATATTTGTGAACGCACAAAAGATTCCTTATAAGTTGAATGCGTCTGTTTGACGGAAAATAACATGTTTAATTTGAGCGTGTGGTACAAATTTGGATGTAAATTGAACACGGCCTGACGTTATTATTCTTAATTGTTTTATATGTAGATCCGCAATATCGTATTTTTAAAACATCTTCGTAATCTGTTGTTATAATCGTCGTCGGTCAATGTCATTTTTAGTTCATATGTAACGCGGTGTTCATTTACCAATTGTAATTTATTCCCGTCTTATTTAACTTAGTACGGAAACTGTTCGTCTTAAGCTTCATGTCTCACGGTTGAAGTATGTATCACGAAGTTTGTCGTAGATATTCTAGCAGTCATATTCATCAGTAAGAATGCGTGGGTGCCTCTGCTTTATTGTCTCTCTGTGTCTTTTTTCAATTTATTATTATTATGTACTTATTAGTTATCGAGTAGTTGAATAGAAATATGACGTGTTATGCCCATCACTACTTCATATCGGATCTGAAGTGAATCTGCATAATTTGAAACTGTGATTTTTATATTTTCTTTTTTTTTATAGATTTTTAAAACATGTTGTGATGTGAGGTTTGCAACTTCGTTTAGTGGCACAGTATGGGCGAGTGTGTTGCCACTATCAGATATTTCGTATCATTGTTTACTCGTTGCAACTATCACAACATGACTTTGTCTCAAGTAGTATACATTATTCGAACAAACGACGTTCGGGTATGGGTTAGAAATATTTGCGAGGGAAGAAGGATGTCAGTGACATTTCTGTTAATTTTGAGTCTGTTATTAATTTATTTGGAGTTTATTTACCTTAAGAAAACTTCACATATTTTGTGTTCAACTTTGCCAAATACAGCAGGTGCTACTTTTGGGTTGTGAAATCCTTCTTTCCCGAGTCCACCAGTATTAGTCAAAGGGATGTGCATTTTCAGAATATGTGCCATCGATCCAGTATTAAACAAAATGCCCCTCCTTTGACTTGACATTTTCTTAACCATCACAAGTTTTTCTTAGTCAATATAGGATTTTTATACGAGAAAATTTAAGCTAGTTGTCTCTACTTTGCCTTAGGTATTATATTATATACTTTCGTATATGAAAGTAATTATTATTAAGATTTGCACTTGTGTCCTTGTGGATGTAAAAGGGCATCCAAATGCCTTTTACGTATTATCACGCTTTATATAGAATGGATTATAATATGATGATGTCCAATATATTATTTAATGACGATGTCTGTGTAAAATGTTATTTCAATTGTTGATTGTAAATATTAAATGCATTTCAGAAGGTATACATTGCAATAAATTGTCTGAATTTTAATAAAGGTTTTTTCTTTTTAGCTGGTTAGGTTCGCGCTAAATTGTATAATTCAATATGGAAATTGTTTTTTATGATATGAGTCGATAAAGTTGATGACGTGCAGTCATTTTGGTCAATTGTAGCCTCACACGACTAACATGCAACTCCACAAGGCCAAGTCCCCTTTGGTTTACATAATAATTACGAGATGCACCGTCATAACTGCTATTGTCACTTGCAGATTATTTGTAACTATGTATTTATATTTTATGAGTCACTAACATGCAAATATGTAATGACATATTGATACGTTATCACAAACTAATAACAAATTATAAGAGAATGCTATCATATACAATTATATTGAAATTATGCGGCGATGTGTTGAATAACTTACATACTTGCATCGGGGTGCTATGGTTATACATAAGTGATAAAATTATTATGCTTGTTTGTCCGGGCAGTGCTTGAAGCATCCATACGAGAATGGCGCAGCATTCGATGCGTCAAGCATTGCTCGTCTGGGAACTATTGGGCATTTTAATCCTATGTAGATTATCATTTTCATACTAAATTATTTTAACATTTTCAACCATTAACTGCGTCAACTAATTATATGAGAGGACCCGTGTATAATTTTATTAACTGACACAAAGACAAATTTTCCGCGGCACGAATGCCTGATAGCCTCCCTTACATTATTTTATTGAAATCTCTTTATTATATTTGAATTCCGTACACCGGTCTCATCGATCCGAGTTCACGATCGCTTTTGTTAGCTGCATGTCGCCGGTACATGGAATCATCAGTTCGTTCAGTTCCGAGTCTTGAACTATCCTGTTGCGCCCTGTCATATTGTCTAACACGATGTATGAATACGTGAACCGCCGGCGCGGGCAGCGAACGACAGCGTTGAATGTCTCGCTTCGATCGGACCGTGACATTTTGATCGATACTAACATTCTGTTTTCTCTCTTCTCGTTAACCCGGCTAGATGAGTGCTAAAGGCGCCGAGGCACTAACAGGAGAACCGACCGGCCGCACGGGAACCCTATGTCGCCGCGTAACATACTCATCGGAACATCGACCACATGTAGCTATAGCTGTTGGGCCTTTCACGTTAACATATACTATGTATTTTAATAGTCTAACTATTAACATTTATATGCCTGTTATGTTTATAACATGATGAACTTTATTAACATTTTTTTATAATATTTTTGAAGTGGCACACGCCATCGACTATATTTACTGTATTGTAACATGTACTTCTGTTGTCGCTTTTTCGTGTTGTTGAGCACGAGTGTTGTTAGGTTACCCTGACCTTCCGCGGCGCTAAATTTATTGCTAAATCTTTATTGTTAGTTATTTAATAGATATAGTTTAATTATATTTTTAATTTTTTTTTTGCTACGGATGTTTTATCACAAATTAATTTAGCGCCGTTTATTAAAATGGATTTCAAAATTGTTTTTTTAAAATTTTCACATTTTCGTTAATAGTATTTTTTTGATAGCTTATACATTGTTTTTAATGTTCAATGGACAGAACAAGCAATCAGAGGCTTAGTTTTGAACGAATAAGATTTCAAATTGGTTTCAATTATTTAGCAGTAACTATGTGACAGAACTACGTAGTTTAAATTGTATGCGTTTATTGTAGTAATAATAGATTTATAGTACAAATACACAAAACAACTGAGCCGTACAAGATCACCGTTAGGATACAGAAGGAAACAGAAGTGGCAGTGATGCCAACCGTAAGTATAAAATGGTAATATTTCTAACAAAATTGCTTAGCAAAATCTATTCGGTTCGGACTGATTTCAAGAGTTAAGTATCTGTTAGATTAAATTTCGTGTACATATTGATTCTCTTGTATACGGCAAAACGTTATATACCTTAAAACCAAAGAATATGTACTAATGTAATGTCATGATGGATTTTTAAAATTACTGTTTTACAGAATAAAATGTCTTCCTTGATTACAGATACGAGAATCAATATGTACAAGAAATATATATGTATTTTGCTTAGTTGAATAGCGTAGCATTGAATTATGTTATAGTGCTTAATATTTATGCGTAATAAAATAATTATTAGAGCATCTGTGTGCCTTAATAAATGAGTATACAATCTTTTCATATTTGCGGTTCTATAATATTTGTTGAAACATTATTTAATACTTAAATAAAGGTAGAACATATTAAATTATTGTTAACTTTACTAAATGTTAATGTTTAAAGTATATTGTCTTCAGTTTTGAATTATCATTAAGGTACCTATATAATCTCCTTATAATCCTTATTAATTTTGTGCGTAGATTTATAAATTAAATTAAGTTATTTGATGAAGCCGTAGCTGAAATATCTCATTGAGAATCTCGGATTTTAATTTCTCATAATGAATATTAACGATAAAATATAAAACAGAATATGGCAGTTAAATTAAATTAACAAAACTCCAGTTAATATCAAATAATTTCATGATTAACTGATAAATATATACCTAACTTTTATATTAGTTATTTGTTATGTAAATAATTTACATGGTGTTAGAAAAAACGCAATAATTTTACAATTTTCGTTATTAACTTAGTGCAATAGTTGTGTTATCACAAATTTATATTTTATTGTAAAGCTCGAAGTGAAAATTGGTCGAGTGCTCTATAACACTATAAGAGATCTGATATTGAGATTAATGGTAACATCATGTTCGTTGCTGGAGTAAAATTATAAGTTCTTATAATTGTTTTGGAAAATAATATGAATACTAAATAATTAATACTAAAATAGTATGTAACGGAATCTATTGCGTAGTAATGTAAGTGCTTTTATTATATTTAATAGTACTAAGTCCAGGGGTTCAACAATATTATATTTTGTTAGCAATCAATGATATATCTCTATTAAAATATGTACGTCATTTGTGAGCTAGCTGTTTAATGTGCCTAAGTGACTCGCTTTTGGCAACCTGGACGCCTATAATTTGATAGAGTATGAGGTATTTATAATATCCCAATAATATCATTTTTAGCGTTAAAATATTCTGTAACATTAATTGAAACAATCATGTTTTAGTTAATTTTTTTTTTTTTATAATTGTTAACAAATCTACGTTGTTAAGAAACTCAATACCGATCTTTATACTATAAATAACTAACATTGTCATTAATTATTAATGAAAAAGAATTTAGATAAATTTAATGAAAATTTTAGTTTACGTCATTTTTCTACTGATTTACTTTGTAAGAATAAAAGCATTAATTTAATAGAAAAAAATCATAAATATACAAAAAAGTAGAATGGCACTAAGATTGTCCTTCCATTGTTACGGTATTAAAAAATAAATATCTAAAAAAAAAATCGGAATATTACAATTTATTTAAAATTAATTAGTTATTTATATTATAGACATCGATGGACAATTTAAAAAAAAATATTAGTTGTTTAACAACTGTAATTTTTCAGACATCTTCCATGTAACTAAATAGTAAGTAAAAATCTTCTAAGAATTCACTTTATTTTACACTAGAGGTGTAGTGCGCTAACGACGTAAATCAAAATATTAAATTTTTTAAATTTTACATTTTTATATTAATGTGTCTTTGCTAAAAATCATAACAGAATTTAAAAACAAAAATTTAAAAAAATTGTTATTGACAGTACCAACTCCATTGGTACCAAGAGATAACTCAAAGCATTCAGAATATATATTCCTGAAATCGTTTGAAAATCTATACGGTCGTTTATATCAATGTACGAAGATATTTAAGGCTCTCCGGGTTCATTTTTTTGGGTACAAATTAAACTCTGTTTTTTTTTTAATAATCTGCATCATATTTGAATATTTCGAATATGTTAGCATTACTCCACGTCCTATATTTCTTCCTATTTAATCTCTCCGACATCCCCTATTGTCTACCCTTGAAGGTAAAAGTCTCCGTCCATGATTACTTCATGTTTTAAGTACTTAATTTTGAATATCCTTTCATAACTGCTATTAAATATATGATTAAAACTCATAACGCAACTAACTCCCCTTAAAAATATTACGAAATATTTTTTCTCACTTCAACTCATTTTAAACTCACAACTGAGTAGCTGCTTCACTGGTTGTTCCCCACAAATCCCTCCGGATTGGAATAGTAACAATTCTGACAAATGCCATTGAAATTAATTTTATAAAAGTCTTAAAATACATCTTCGAATGAAATCGTATTCGGTGTCTCCTATGTATAAGGGCCATAGTGAAAAGTTATAACTTCCCAACACAGGCTCTGGAAGTTTCAATTTGATATAATTTGCACGTGTTACAATTGAAACAGAATGAATCTTTGCGTAGTTACTACATCGGATAGTGCTATGTGTGTATTTTTATCAGTATAGTAATTACAACCCACAAATATACCACTACGGCTCGGATCTCCACTCAGTGTGAGGGATACAGTCTGCACCATGCTGGCCGATTGCGGATTGGTGGACCTCACAGTACAGGTGACCTCACGATGTTTTCCTTCACTGAAGCAAGTGATAATCAACTTCTGATACGCGTATAATTGAAAATTAGAGGTGCGCGGGGTTTGAACCCAGGACGCCCCGTCCGAAAGACCAACGTTGAAATCACTAGGCGATCACTTTTTCAGTGTATACTTAATAATAGTAAAAACGCGATTTACAAAAAAAAATTAAAATTCTCAAATTGTTACATATGACCTTATACACAGGAACTATGGATATCAATAACTTACATTTTTGTCAGAAAATGTTTAAACACATTTTGTCCATAAAATTGATCTATACGGCCACAGCTGTATCATTTATCGAATAATAAAGATAAGTTATTTAATTTAAAAATATATAGTTATCTACAGTACAGCATAGACAAGTTATAGCAACTGATTTATTCCTAATTACATACACCCACGATTTGATTTTGAAATAAACAGCCAATTTAATTTCAAGCGATATAACTCGGTGCTAAATTATATCTGATTTATCTTTTATAAATTTTTCCATATTATCTTTTTAGCAGGTACCTAATATT
>DWJZ01001206.1:0-24750 GCA_018249125.1 Asbolis capucinus | reverse complement strand
ATAGAAGTCAGTCTGAGTCTATAAAAGACAAACAAACAAACTCACAAACAAACATTAATTTATATATATACATATATAACAAGTGTTAACAACGTCACAAGTAGTCATAGGAAAGAATTTGATTGTTTGAAGCAGGGCTAGGCAGATTAAAAAAAATCTTTTACCATATAAATCCTACATTATCCTTAAACGCTATTTTACAGTTTTAGGGGTTCGTATGAAAACTTCCATAATATAAAGTGTTAAAAAATACAAAAACAAACCTTATGATTGCGTATGTTTCTTTATATTTAATAAATTATTGCTTGACCATTGCTTCCTGATGGTAAACAGTAATGTGGTCTAGGTGATAAAGCGCTCTAATTAAGCAAAAGCCTATTCACCCTCGATTTGAAGACATTTACGTTATAATCGAATGGGAACACTGACGCGGGTAGCTTATTCCAGTCCATCGCGATACGCATGATAAAAGAAGCCGCAAAAAGAGATGTTCGTACTGGTGGTGCCGTATGTCGCGGCAATAATTGACAAGAGCAAAGTGATGACTTTTTGCCGTGTCCAACCCGTATCCGGGCAGTGACCACGACTCAAGGGAAGTCAAAATATTGGTGCAAATTTTAATAATAGTACCGTTGATGAAAATTTTAATTCATAAATTATGTAGGCACTATAACATCTATGACGTAATGACATCACAAAATGTCTGAGATGAGAGGGTTAGTATTACTTTATGATGGAAAATATTCGAGTACAAGGCGTTTCGTTTTGGGACCCCTAGTAGGTTAATAATAGATTAGTTGCTGTTCACACAAAAGCGATGTAAGCTTTATTGTACACACGTGTTTCATTTCCTATGATAAAGTAACCTCGATCATGCATAGCTTATTTTTACTTACAGTGTTTTAAATAGTTTGCGATATTCATTTCAAAAAACCCCACAATGTAAGATACAGGCCAAAGTCCACCACGCTGGCCAACGGACTGTACAGTTCGAGAATTTAATGAAGGACTTGTAGGAGAGTTGATTTCTTCACAATGGGAAATCACTGAAGCAACAAATAATTCGCTTGTAAAATACAAACTATTTTGAAAATTAAAAGGGCGTAGGGTTTGAACTTAGGGTTCGAGACACGGGCGTTCAAACCGTTAGAGTGTTTAAGTTGATATTAAAGCCTAGAAGAGGCATATTTTATCACTTGTTACTGATCGATATGTGTTTTTTGTTTTTAACTGATTCTAATCTACTCTGTCAAGCCGATTCTCATACGATCACCAACGAAAAATCAAACAAACAGAACAAAATTTAAATAATCATTTATATGGAATCTATTACGTTTGTAAATACTGGAGGTATCATTGTATTTAGTCCAATTTTTGGACTTCACACACCTTCGAGAAATCTATGCATAACTCTCAGGTCTGCAGGTTTCCTCTCAATGTTTTTACTGTAACCTTTTTGTTACGCAGAACTTTTTAGGAGGGTGTGCAGGATTGAACCCTGACCTTTGCATTCGAGAAACCAACCATTCAAAATATTAGTGTTATTGCTCTTAAACATCTTACTTGCATAGATCATTGGATTTTTTATGTATTTAATAATAAAAGTGTTAAGTAGTTGTCTGAAGCGTTCAAAGCCCAATAGTTTTTTTTAACCATCGGTAATCAATAAATGTTACCAATCAATGATGGCTATTAATGAGTTCAAGCTACGCCGTATACAATTTTCGAACCGATAAAGTAAATTTAAAACAGGTATTGATACAAAATATTGTACAGTCTGACAAAAACAACGACACTAACTGAAATTTCTCTCATCAAAATTAACAAAGCAATATCGAAAAGGGGAATTATGTCAACTCAATTAGAATGTTTTCCATGTAACAAGACATAAGACGAAAGCTTAAGGCAACGGCCAATGTAGAGTTCCGCCACAAGAAATCCAATTTTACTTCGTCGCCGAACAAAATGCCCCAATAGATATAATTCCGTGAAGGGCGCGACCATCTGTACAATTCAATCAAGGGGACTTCTGTTGCTTTTACATCGTTCGCGTCTGCTGGTAACTGAATGTTGTCAACATTTGTAACACCTGTTAATTGATTTTGCATCAGGAAAGGAAGTGAGAAGAAATTTGCATTTATTACGGAATATAACTGAGATTATTTTGAAGTAGTACTTTGTACTTTGAAGTACTTTAGTAAAAAGAAATATATTAATTCTGTCTCAGTAGCTATATCAGTTGGCGGTTATGCTGATTTTGATAATGGCTTGATAACTTTACAGCAAGCAATATTAACGTACGTATTACAATTCATTATTATTTGTTTGGTAATATACCATGTAAGGAAACATGCGGTAGTGAGAAGTAAAGCCCTCAAATATATTAATTTAGTCGTTCAATTAAATTCGACTTCATCAAAATCAACAGACCGGTTAGTCTAGTGGTTAGTGAACCTGACTGTTATTCCGAAGGTCGTGGGTTCGACTCTCACCCAGATCAAACTTTTCTGTAATGAGCAGGAATGATCAGTTGTCTGACCACCATAGTACAAGCTAACTCTTATTTTGGGGACAAATGGCCGCGTGTGAGTTGTCCAAAGATATATATGTACATATATATTCTTCATTCACACTTTGGCATTTTTTGTCCGCCCTAAATGCTAGGTTAATAGGGTTATTGTTAATTGTCATATTAAACAATAACTGAAACTGCCAACATACGCGGTACATTTTCATATCACACACATCATAACAATTGAGAACTTTTCCAAAAAAAAAAACAAAAGAATCTATCATTTTTTTTTAATGCGGTACTACAAGCCAGTATAAGCCCTATACTAACATTCATTTCATAAGAATCACAAAAAAATGTAACACAACAAAAATATTCTTAAATATTCCTATTTAATAAAATTAAAACAACACACATGACTGCAAAGCATTTTATATAGTAATATTCGATATATTCAATAAGCTCATACACTTCTCAGTTATGCTTTGCATATTTTAGTAACTATTTTAACGAATAAATATGAGCAAATTATAGACCTAAAATGTTATTAACAACTGCAGCTAGAATTTTACAAACTACGGTAGTAAAGTACAGAAAATTTAGTACTCTTTCTATGAAATTATGCAATATAGGTAGTGTAAAATGTTCGGATGTGTTATGTAAGTATAAAATAATGCAATGATTTTAGCAAGCTAATGAGCATACGGGTCACCTCGTGGCCAAAGGTGATATGGCCATTGGTAACATCAGCTAGTGGTATACCATCATGATGCCGGACAAGAAGAAATTGTTGAATTCGTTTCTTCCACCATCCAGGAGGAAGATGCTAAAAGAAGGGAAAATTAACGAAACATTGTTAATAATGTTTTTACTTTCAATATATTTTTTTTCACTTTTAGGATTATACCTAAAGGTAAAACGGGACCTTACTAAGACTCCGATATCTGTCTGTCTGTCCGTCTGTCACCAGACTGTATCTCATAAACCGTGATAGTTAGTTGAAATTTTCACAGCAGATATATTTCTGTTGCCGCTATAATCAAAAAACTAAAAATAGAATAAATTAAATATGTTAAGGGGACTTCTATACAAGAAATGAATTTTTTTACTCTTTTTATCTCTTTATTGAAAATGTCTGTTGTTCGTCGCTTGAAATATTTACGGAATATTTAGTTATATATTTACTTCTCATTCAACGGACACTATTTTTTTTGGTTTTTTTTTTGGTCCAGACAAAGAGAAAGGACTACCCTCCGGGATCGTATGAGGGAAGGAGGTGGTGAAGGCTCATGCATACCAATACAGCCGGCTGCGTTGGTTATGTGGGACTCACAATAGAACGTAGGTGCCTACCCACTAAATACCACCTAAAAATGGCTTTAGCCTCAGTTGGCTTCTAAACCTTCACCTGAAGCGACCCCACTTGGAGGGGCGGAAATCAACGGACACGATTGTTTGCCGTTTTTATAGCTAATAGCACGGAACCCTTCGTGTGTCCTACTTGTACTTGGCCGGTTTTTTCTCTATAGGAAATATACCACAACATCATCACGTATTCATGTCACGTTGTTTTGCATATGTCAGCTATTTCTAAAAGTTTTCCCAAGTAAAAAATAGCCAATATATGTACCAATGTAACACCTCAGTAATTGTAAGTACTTGCACGACAACAAACGTAATTTAACTTTGTCGCCGAACAAAATGCTTCAGCAGAAATAATACCAGCGAGGATGCCACGAGGTATACAATTCAATCAGTGAGTTCTGTTTTTTCTCCGCGTTCGCTTTCTCCGTAAAGTTATTCAATACTTTTAACGTTATTTTGTCACTTGAGTATCTTTATATTGAGAACGCTGCCGGTGTTATTAAATTAGGCGATTCTTCTTTTATATTCTCTGATTATGAGAATTGACGTTTGAAGCAAGTGTCTTAAATATTTTAGCTATAATTTTTTTTGTTGTTTTTGGTTAGGGGTTTGGATAAAATCAGGTGAAATGTATGTAAGTTCAGAGGGATATTGTTGTGATTATAATTTGACGTAGTTAAGTATTTATAGTATACTATTTTCCGCCCGCGATTTCGTCCGCATGGTAGACATGTTAATAAAAAGTAGCCTATATGTTATTTTAGACTATAGTCTATCTCTGTGCAAAATTTAAACTAAGATGGGTTCAGCAATTTTTACTTGAAGCAGTAATAAACATCTATATGTATTTTCTCATTAACTTTGTGGGACAGTTACGGGTTGCAATTATTATAATAATAGGTTCACATTTGTACGTTCTATTTATCTACTATTTTCTATGACAAAATAGACCAAATAGAAAAGTAAGAATAGCGTTAAATTTTGTCCAGTGGCTATGTACATATCGTAACAGAAACCAATGGACGAAGTGCAGGTCACTAGATACAATACCACGAATGCTATTGACAAAACAATGCAGCGTTGCAGAAAAGAGGAATTCTTACTATTCATAGTGTGTCGTATTTCTCCCTCAACGCTGCTTCTCAAGACTGGTATCACGTAATGTATGAGCCCACTAAGCTACGCCTTGCCTTCAGAATTCACTGGTTTTATGGCTTCTATTTCGCTAAAGTTCACTGTTTTCTTTTATTCTTTCATTGAAAATGCGAGTTAAATTAATATTGTTTCGTTAACTGTACTAATATAAGGAGAAAAGATTTGTTTGTTTTTTGAGGTGATTAAGCTCCGGAACTTCTAGTCCGATTTGGAAAATTCTTTTACCATTAGAATCCTATATTATCCCTGATAAACATAGGTTATAAAATGTTCTCAAAAACGTTAGGGGTCCGTATGAAAACCTCGATAATGTAACCCAACGTGAAAAAATACCAATAAAAATCCTTATATCGGAAACACTGCGTACATAAGAGCAAAATGGTGTATTACAGTTTTATAGAGGACATCAATATCTATAAATTAGTTAATCTGTGACAGTTATGTCACAATAACTACTTCTTTCTCGTTACTGGTTCTTCCGAATTGAAGCGAGAGTAGTTTCAAGAATAAGTTAGTCTATACCTACTCTCTGTAATTAACTTCGACCAGATCAAAAAAAATTAAAGAAGTTTTTTTTAGATTTTGATCCCAAAATTTGGTAAAATTGAAAAAAAAACATGTATCTGCGTTAAATGTTTAACTTAGTCGTAAGTTGAACGTAAATTTTTGATAAATGAACATACTTTGGGCAATTTGGCTGACTAAGACGACCAGGGTGTCATAAGAGATCCGCACCTGCAAAACAACGTCTCATTTTCGTCTAGGACCTTGAAAGCTTTTTTCCTGGCTGACAACACTTTATACCTTGCCATCATAATACCTATTATTTAGTCTAAATTTTTATGTTTTACGCTTCTTTATGGACTGTGCTGTATGTACGGTTAATAAATATTTTTTCCTCTCTTTCTTATATGGCTCGTTTGGTGGTTTAGCGGCTATTTCTATGAAATGTATATAGTACTAATAAAAGTACAATCAAACACTTCAAACATTGAAAAAAAATTATAGTATATTCATAAAGAACATAGAATATAGTATGTATATTCTGAAAAAATATACTATATAATATGTTCATACAGAAACAGTTCTCAAAACTATTATTTTATAGAAATACACAATTTAATAAACAATCAGTGAAACAAACTCGATAAAAACACAGACGTCAAAACTTGAAACACCAATTGTTTCATTAGGTTAAACCATTTTCAAATAGTATCAAGAACAAAAGTCGTTTCTGGAATCTCAATTTTGAATTTCTAATTAAATTACAAACTCACGAATCCGGTATAGTTCACTAGTACCCTTTGGTTAAAGTTGGGAATTATTTCGATAAATTTGAAGTATTCGTTGGAAGTATTATTGTTAGATAGAGTAATGGGTAGATTAAATAGGACCGTTTGACTCAAAAACCCTATTTAAATGTATTTGAGAACATTGACACAGGACTGTTGAATAGAATGTAAGACCTTAATTAGTTTACAACTACGGTCTAAAATTTAATTTGCTACCCGTGGTCAGTGAATATTTTCTATTGGGGTGTGACATATAAATTGAAGTTAATTTAAGGATGATAGAAGGAGAATGTAGTTAATTTTATACTCAGGTTATAATATACTAGAATCTGCTCTCGCTTCGCTTCGGAAGAACCGGTTATCGGAAAGAAGTAGTTATTGTAATATAACTATAACTGTTACACATATGATGTAATGGACTTTTTGTAGATATTGATGTCCTCTATAAAATTGCAATACATTAATTTGCTCTATTGTCAATAATTTCCACAGCGTACGCGATATAAGGATTTTTTTAAATCTTTTTCACACGTTAGATTACATTGTCGAAATCTCACGCGGATCCCTATTTTTCCTCGTATTAAAAATAATCTATGTTCAACAGGGATAATGTAGAATTGTAATGGTAAAAGATTTTTTTAAATCGATCCAGTAGTTTCGGAGCCTATTCAATTCAAACAAACAAGCAATGAAATCTTTTCTGTTTATAATATTAGTGTATATTTCAAAATGGCGTGACCGTGACAATGGCCGTGAAATACTTTAAGCGTTTTTAGGTCGTTTTGTTAAATAGCTAATCCTCTTTTTCTTTCCCTTTATTACCCGACTGCGCCAGAAGAAGGGCACTAATCCATATCAGAGATGCTGGAATATGCTCTAAGCCTCCTCAATTATAAGCAGAAATCTGTGCTCAGTGGGCCATTAATGGGTTAAAACCTGTGTGTTTTCAATTGTTCATGCTACCCGTGACAGAGGGGATCTTAGTGCGAGGGTATGAGTGTGGTAGTGTTTGTTATAGGCAAGCCAATGAGTGGTCAGTGTCGTCGTTTAATTTATTGAGTAGAACCTCACGTTGTGCAAAGGCGAGTACAGTCGCGAACAATATAAAGTGCCTACCTATATATGTCACATTTATAATTTATATTTTCACAATCAAATAGGTACCAAAAACAAATTGTTATTCAACATTTGTTTGAAAAATATGTAATCATCAAATTGTTTTATGAATCTTCCCAGGTAATGGTGTGATTTTTGATTAAGAAAAAAATATTTATATTTACAACAGCATTGTTATTATTATGTTATAATCATTGGAATCTTTTTTTTATATATTTTTGCCCACAAACAAACACATGCGCCCCAAAAGGCATCAGTGTATCCATGTGTTGTCAACCAAGATTTCCATCGTGGTTTCAGTTTTCTGTACGCGTTTCGCCTCGTCCTTCACTATTTGTACTGCGAAGGAATGGAATAAGTTGACCGCGTCGGTATTCCCGTTTGATTATAACATAAAAGTCTTTAAGTCAAGAGTGAATAGGCTTTTATTAAGTTAGTGCGCTTTAGTATCAAAGACTACGTCGCCACTTACCATCAGTTGGTTTCGTAGTCAAGCGCTAACTTATTTTATAAAAAAAATAAAAGAATAAGTTATTTGAAATCTGACCGATATCATGTTAACTGATGTTACGTGACGACAATGTTTAAGATGTCGAGCGCATAAACTTAGTAAATGTATCTTCATACTTAGACGGGAACACCGACCCAGGCAAATTATTCCATTCCTCAGCGGTACGCATAGTGAAAGTTTCCGAAAACCACAACATACGCACCAGTGAGATGTTAACGACATAAGGATGAAAACTCACCGTACGCCGGGTTGTTCGGTAGGCGAAAGGAGATTAGTGAGTTCTTCTGAACTGATAAGCCAGGTGAAAAATTACGAGACATTTAATAACTAATTCTGGAAAGAGGATTGTAGCTAGCCCACGATGGCTTCACCATAATTTTTGGGTGTTTGAGTTACTTAACATATTGTGTTGGTATTTTAATATGCATAGTTAAGGCTGCTGATTGGGCATCCTTTTGAATCTTTTCAGTACATATTTATGTATACAATTAATATTAATTTTATCAATACAAGCACAATTGCAATTGTCAATAATGTTATGTACCGAAAAATATATTTACTTTATTCATCATTAGGTGACTCGTGTACTTGTGGGCTATAAAATAATAAAACATCCACATTTAATTGCCAGTGAGTGTACACATCAGTGCAGCTGTCGTTTGGTCGCTGCGGACACTCAGCTCAGGTCAGATGACGGCGCGATAGGGCACGCTCCCCTCCTCACTGCTGGTTAGGGCTCGCTATGAATATTAATTTGTTTATGGTGTTTATACTGAGATAGTTGATCGTTAATTAATAGTGACGCTCTTATCGTTTTGTATTATCGTTGTTTATGGGGATCGTTTATGAGGAGTTGTTTTAGTGTGTTGGAATTTAGACGGAAATAAAGGAACAGCAGTTGGTGACTTTTCACTGTTTTTGCTCGAGTTTTCCCACTCGCTCGCCACTCACAATGTGAGGGGTATATTTCACAACGCTCGCCAAGGATTTGTTTACATACTCAGTTGTTTACATACATTTGTTTACATACTCAACTTTTTGGACAACTCTCAGGAGTGCAGGTTTCCTCATGATGTTTTCCTTCACCGACGCAAGTGATAATCAACTTCTGATAGGCACGTAACTTTGAAAATTAGGGGGCTTGCAGAAAGGTTAGAACTAAGCACCTTCTGGTCGGGAGATTATCGTTCAAACCACTAGGCTAGGTTAGGTTAGGACTGGTTAGGTTTTTGCTAATGGCAGAAAAATATCTTATTTAGTGATTTAAAAATATCACTTACGTCTTTCTTCTTTCATTTTATTTTATTATTTCAAATTGTAATAAATTTACTTTCGACATTAACTTGAACTAGAGATAAGCGTCTTGCTTTGTACAAATTTATTTTAAAGTAAAAAACACAAAAACATATCGCAACAACCCTTGCATACAATATTCATGAATTATTTAATACATACATTCAATTCATCGAATCCAGTACGAGGTATTAATGCATTTATTTTTAATTCTGCTCTCCATTAGCCGTAAAACGTCACATAAATTAAATCATTCACTAAAGTGGTATTTTTTACTCGGAAAGTTTTATGCAGTGAAATGGGAATGAATTCGAATTAAATTTTGAGAAACCAAATGTGGTAACAGATATTTAAATGTACACTTTATTTGAATTTAGTGACTTTTGCTACATGTTCTGTTGAATGAAACCAGTTGATTGAATGAAACCGAATTGGTTTTATGGTTTCCTGTAAAGAATATTTTAAAGTTGATACCAGGTATGAACAGAATGTGACCTTATATACGAGTATATTTATATCTATGCAAATATTTTAAGAGGAATGATTCGATTATTTGTTTGAGGCGACAAAGTTCCGAAACTTTATTAGAGAGGAAAAGGCTCCGAAATTACTGGACTGATTTGAAATTTTTTTTACCATAGACCCTGATGAACGTAAGGTATGAAGTATTTTCGAAAAAGTTAGGGTTCTGTGTAAAACCTTCGGTAATGTAACCCTATAATTGTTAACAATATCAAATCATCCTTATTTTACGTTCGCTGCGGCAATTATTGTGAATATAGTAAAATGATGTACTACAGTTTTATAGAGGACATCAATAGCTACAAATAAGTTCGCAATAATATACCATAACTGTTACAGTTATGTCACAATAACTACTTTTTTTTGGTGACTGCTTTTTCAAAAGCGAAGCGAGGGCACTTTTCAGTTCTTATATAATTATTTAGTAACATCACTTATATGTATTTTAGCATTAAACAGGGTTTTTTCTTCTTCTAATGTATTATTTATTTATGTCCAGATAAGTTTATTTCTTATTAAAAGAAATTATTGTGGAAAATAATGGAGAATACGTTGTCCATTACTTTATTCATTAAGATTAGTGATAACGTATTCTAGGAACTTTCATTCATTCTAGAAGGTTTTATTTATAATATTTGTTTTCAGCCATAAAAAATCTTTATTTTATATCGTGTATGTTTCTCACTAATTCTCTGTTTCTGAGAACAGAATCTTTGTTATTTTCTTGCCCGCTATAGGAATTAGGATTAGAATTTAGGAGTATTTCGGATAACATCGACTACAAAAATCACACTTATGACGTGGAAAATAATGCATCTGTCCTATTAAGGGCTGCCCCGACAAGGATTCGAACCCAGCTTACTGAGGACGTGTCCTTTATACCAAGGAACTCTATAGCTCATTTTATATTATCAAAGGCTATAGTGTATTTGTCAAGATAATTTCCTGACTAATTGACAGGAAAATCTGTGCATGTAAAGTTGGGCCGATAAAATGCCACAAAGCATAGTTAACCTTGATCGTAAAGAGAGTATTTTACTTTCAAATGAAACCGAATTCAAATGTAGAACACACTGTTGATTCAAGCAAAAATGTTTATTGTTCAATTCCAATAAAACTACCAATGTGAGCGGGATAGTATTTTAACGGGTTAGTCGACTTTGGTTCAATACTAATGTTATTGCTGTAGGTTTAGCCCGTACATCTACCATTTTTGGTCGTTTAACCCGTATTTTGTGTTATTTTATTTCATCAAAAAGAATGAAGTCATCTGTACTAACATTATAAAGAGGTAATTTGCTTGTTTTTTTGAGGAGAATTGGCTCCTTAACTACTGGGCCGATTAGAAAAATTCATTTACCGTTAGAAACCTACATTAACCCTTATGAATATGGCTTAGGAAATATTTTCAAAAAAGTTAGGGGCCCGTATGAAAACTCCGAAAATGTAACCCAACGTATGAAAAAAAACCCGTATACCTTGTACGCTGCGGAAATTTTTGACAACAGTGCAAACTGATGTACAACAGTTTTATAGAAAATCTAAAAATTAGTAGACGAAACCATTTATGTCTAAATGTTACAGTTGTGTCACAATAACTACTTGTTTCTGATAACTGGTTCTTCCGAAGCCACGGGAGGGAATGCATACTCCACCAACATGCTCCAATGCGGATTGGGTGGAAGGGTTCATTGCCAATGTGTCGGAAGGTGCTCGAAGGCCTCCAACATGGCTTAACGATTGCTATCTGAAGATAGATACCTGGAACGACGGCATACCTTCTATGTTGCCACTAGCAGTCACCCATCTTCCTACCGGTCGCGCCTGATCTTGCTTTACTTATTCCATTGCCTAACAATCCAGGCTGTGAACACTACAAACGTACTACTAAGTACTGAGTATAAATTTATCAAAAAAAAAGTGAAGACTTGATCACCGTTACATTTCAAGGTCAATGTTACTCATTAGTAGTTCATATTTTAAAAAATTACATCAATCATAGGTTAAGTGCTGCTTAAATTAGAGGTACATATGACATGGTTCAGCTACTGAGTTATATTAACAATTATTAATTTGTATTATTGTTATTTAAATATATAGGAAATACAGATTACATGCGCATTCCCCAGTAGTTATCATTTGAAAATACGAAGGCCTATCTCTAGAGGAAAATATATGTATGTATCTGTCCCAGTCGTAAGAGGATGTTTTTTCACGCGTAGCGTCTCTATTCAGGCCTGTCCAAGATTCTTCAGGAACCGTATGCGAAGATAGTGTGTAGGTCCGGAACTTGGCGGGCCAATCAGACTACTATATCAAGTGAATCAGCCATTTGTAACAATTATGTATTCAGACAATTCCGAATCCAAGGTTAAAAGAAAAAAAACTACATGAAAATTATTGTAAGTATTGACAGCCCTGCAGTCAATAGGGAACCCTGTCAACAAAGTGAGCGGTCCAGGCATACATTTCTATGCTCCAAGCATGTTTTATTTTAATTATAGTCATTGTGTTTGTAAATATTTTACTATCTAATTAGATATAATCTGGCTTGCTCTTTTATTTTATTCCCGCCATCAGATTCCCCCAAGCTGTCATATTTTTTTTACAAGTTTGGGTGTCTCAACGGTCACAGAATATTAATTTGATACAATAATTATACTCACTAAAATCATTAATGTAAATAGTAGAATGAATAGAGCTAAATATGTAAAAGAAACATTAAAAAAAGGTTACAAAACAGGAAAAACAAATAAAATAAACTTTTACATAACGTAGCTTATGTATCAGGTTATATTATATTTTTTTAGTAACTTTCTTCAAAATTTCGTATTTACAATATTAGTAAGGATAGTAAGCCATAGTTTTCTCACGAAGTAGATTAGGTCTTACCATAAAACTCATAAATCTTAACACAAAATTGTTAAGAAACCCTTATCTTGATTTATAAACTCATAAAACGGTCGGTGAAATTTTCTTGGACGAAATCTGTAGTGAAGCGCCATAGATTTCTGTTGTATCGTCTTGAAAGGGTGAGAGTAATGAACAAGGCTCAGGGCATATTTATCTTAGAAAGGTCCATTACTCATTAAGACGGCTATATTTCTTACAATTTACTTAGTTTTCTCGTAATAACGTTTATTATTCATAAATTTTCTGGTAATTGATACAGATTGCTTTGTTAGTTTTATTAGAAAGAGTGATAATATATGTACTTAAGCCTACAGCATTAGGTTTGCGTCATTGCAAGTCGTGGCTATCCCACAGCTGGACTTTTGTCTCTTGTTATATAGTCTACACACTCCGTTGAATTGTGCGACCGACCGCGCCCGCTATTAACATTTTGGATTGCTTACAATCAAAACACGCCGCTATGAACGCTTCATTCGTGCCCAATAGTAGATAATTAATAGGTTTATTATTTGAATAGATGAATTAGGGACATAAACCCAAAGGCCACTGCGACCAAATTTGATCTATTGTGACCAGTAATAGGTTAAAATAATTCTTCATTTCTATTTTTTTTATTTGCTGTGAGAACCATGGACTTTGGTTTTGATGTACAATCTTTCTATAAGAACTTTGCTATTGAGCTCAGATCTCCCACAATGTTAACACGTAAAATTAACTTAACATCGAAGATGCATGACTGATTCCCTTTAAGCATGCATCTAACTTTCATATAACTTGGCTCAATGAACTAGCGAACTGTTTCATCACCCGTTGAAGGTGGCGTTTATTTATTGCAACAAGACTTCGCTAATTTGGTGCTATAAGGCATCTCTATATTGCGCTCACTGCTCAGCCCCGTCTATTACTTAAGTTCAAATTAAAGCCATGTTGCAGCTTTGTTCGTAACCCGTGTAGTTATTGCTTGTGAGTCATCATTTGCGGGTTCGACCTGGCCAATGTTTGGCCAGCGTTGCACTGGCCAAGTGATTACCAAATGAAGCTTCACAAGGCTTGGACTATTGGATGAATTAAAAAAGCTCTCAGTATTATATTATAACTAGCTGACCCGACAAAGGTTATTATGCTATATAAATTATATCTAGGTCATGATTAAATTACTAAAATGATTATTAAAAATAGGGGCTGTGATAGAAGGGTAAAAATGTAGGGTTTTATGTATTTTTAAT
The DNA here is from genome assembly GCA_018249125.1 of Asbolis capucinus. Taxonomy (NCBI): domain Eukaryota; kingdom Metazoa; phylum Arthropoda; class Insecta; order Lepidoptera; family Hesperiidae; genus Asbolis; species Asbolis capucinus. The sequence continues at coordinate 10,845 of DWJZ01001206.1, read as the reverse complement.
ACCACATTATAAAAAATTGTCCCAAAATTAAAAAAAAAAACTTTAGGGGTGAACAATCCTTATCACTTAAGGGTATGAAAAATAGATAGTAGCCGATTCTCAGACCCACTAAATATGCAAATAAAATTTTATAAAAATCGGTCAAGCCATTTCGGAGGAGTACATATGGTAACTAACATAGTGACACGAGAATTTGATATATAAGAATTGCTAGTATCAAAGCATTATGAAAATTGATGCAAGTCAACTTAGCTAATAATTGGCCAAAGTGCTGCTCGGTAGACTTTGAGAAACCTTATGAAATATACCATAGTTTGAGTATGAAACTTCAACGTAGAAAATAAAGTTACATGAACGTAAATTAAACCTATTATGTCATTGTATGCCCATTTAAAATAAGATATTTTTCAAATTCATGTTCAAAGACCTATTCATAAAATAAAAAAATATGAATAAAAGTAAATTTAATTTTAAAATTTTAAATTAAAATATTAACCTATAAGTTAACCTAAGGTATTAACTCACGAAGAGAGACGGAGCGTAGGTAGATATTGAACAAAAGAGATCGGTAGGCTCCTAGGCCCAACCTTTAAAACGGAGTCAAAATTTATTGATATGATATACGAAAACTTAGAGTACATATTTTTTACAAGTAATAGTCACGTGAAGTTACACCGACAATTATAATGACTTACCTGCGGGCTCCAACCTTTTCTACGTTGAAGAAATTCCCAAGTCAGTCAGTACAGTTCAAGCAACCTGGGGTTATTCAGAAGATGTCAATGGTCTACTTTCAACTTAACACAACGGGAATAACAAAATTAAGGAATCAAAGGCGTTGACACTTAGGTGTTCCCTAGCGTGATCTCCGACTCCATGCACACATCAAGTGATAGTCAGCACAAGAGTATCGCTTCAGCCATGACACTATTACTTCCAACCCGCGACAGTATTAGAAAACTTACTACAAATTATTTAGTCTCCAATATCGTGTACACAATAAACCCGTAAAATTTCCGACTGAAAATATGTGCATTTGTCACTCGACGGCGTTTTCTGACCTTATTTTTTGTAATTAAAAATGTGCAAGTTGTCATGTAGTGAAACGCGGTAATTAAAGTGCCTGATCAATAAAAATAGCAAAAGTGTAATACGAAGATTTGCTATTCCGAACCCATAGTATATTTACATTTCATTTTCGTGAGTATATCATTACGTCTAAGGACCTCCATAATCGGATTACCTAGTTCTAGTGGATACTCCAACATTCGTAAAACAAACAAAGGCGACAAAAATACGTCAATTCCAACAACCCGAAGCGGCCTAAAAGCCCTCCTGATGCCTGATCACTTCTATCATTTCCTAAGGGTCATATTTACGCCACAGTAGGTATAGGGGAGTGGCAATAATCCCAAGAGCGATTTGCTTGGGAGATATTCTATTTGTTACTTTCCCTCAAATACGTGTATAAGTCGGGGTGTTGAGTGATATAGAATTTTGTGCAAGAAACTGATGAATACAAAAAAAATGCAATATGTGAGTCTTATGACTGAACTGTTGGTAACCCCTAGGGTTAGTAAACCTGACTACTAAGGGTCGTAGGTTCAATCTCTACCCAGAACAAACTTTTTTGTGATGAGTAGGTATGATTGTTCTGCGTCTGGGTGTAATAAAACATTTCGTGAATGTATTTCGAAATAGGTATATACATGTATGTTTATCAGTTGTCTGATCTCCAAAGCTTATAATCCCACACACGGCTATGAAGTCTCAAGTAAGTGACAATTATCTTGTAATACACATATGTATAACTTTGAAATTTAGAGATACACTCTACAGAATTTGAACCCGGACCGTTCAAAAGACCAAATTACAAACCATTAAAAACATAACATACATACATTTTAAAAATTGTAAATCCATAATTGGTTATATGTTGTTTTCTTCCATTTGTCACGTAATTTTTACTACTTAAGAACTGTGGATTTTGTAAAATAAATAAATAAATAACAATCACTGATATCAACCTATAATTCTGAATCACAAAGCTAAGATAAAATTAATCTCGTAATAACACAAACCAAACGACATTTTAACAGTCGCTTTGTAATATCGTAAACCATTAGAAATACGAGTAACAAAGTAACAAGCAATACAAACGATCTTATCTTGTATTGAAGACATAAACGCTCAAATAAAAAGTATCTGTAAGCAACAGTGCGACTCGTTTGATTAAAATGCGAACACATTTGAAATTCAAATCTTTCTTTACTGGTCATAAAGTATTGAAATGCCTGATTTAATATTTTCGAAGCGGCCGTGAGGGACTTGCTTTTGTAGCCTATTGAATTCTATTGTAGGTAACGTATTAATCATCAGTCACATCAGGATGTGACTGTAACCCATAACTGTCCTATTACTGGTCCTAATACTGGTTACTTACGGGTCGTAATCGACGCTGGTTTGGATTGGTAGAACTCACAGACCTTCGGTGATTTAATGGCTCTTAGCAGTACAGGTTTTATCACTATGTTTCTCTACACCAAAACAAGTGATAATTGAGTTGTAAAATAAATTTGAAAATTAGAGAAAACAATGAGAGAAAAGAATATGTACCTTACAAGCTTGAAAAGTTTGTACGGAAAGTTTGTATGGTATAAACGACAACACAAATCACACAATCGTGTGAGTATTAGTTATTATATACGCAAAAAAACCCATAAAACCCAAAAACGGACACAGGGCACAACGAACTGAGGCTTCAGCCACTTCCGAGAACAATCCTCCGAAAAGAGCCAATATAATAATTTTAGGGTGTCATCAACAATTTAAAACGACTCAAGTTTTTCACTTAAGACATTGGGCCCATCAAACTCCGCATTCGAGAATTAATTTCGCATTAATAAGGACATTTTAGGAATTTACTCTGAAACATTCGAAGTATTTGTATGGTATTAAAGGTTTACGTTAAGTTTCATCCGCGAATAAACAAGCCGAACCGACAAGATTCCAGTGAGAAATACAATTTAACTTCGACTCAGTATACAAAATGTTCCATTTGAAGCTTTTCGTAAGGATTGTAACAAATTGGATCTCACGCCCGCTCAATCCTTTATTTCATCGCTTTCCCGTTAATGTGACGAAAAGATTATTAATCGAAAATTTTCCATCTTACTGAAATGCTTCGTTTTGATTGGTTTAATAAACGGGTCTCCACCTTTGTGTTTTAAATGATTTATTTATGTTTTGACAACTTGGATAAATTTGTTCACGGTGACTTATTAATCACAAAGAGTACAGATTCTAACGATCCAAATTTGGTATCTAATGTTTTATTATAATTTATATAGTCATTTTAATTTTTAAAATAACCTCAATTAAAAATATTTAAAAACTCAAGCCTTATTTATAGAGCCCTAATAGCCCGGAGAAACTTATAAAATTTCATAACCTTATTGTTAACCGTTAATGAGTTCCCTTGTCTGGAGCCAATCCTGAGCACAGCAGCAGATCACATATAAATAATAGCATAAAAATGCATTGTCATCGGAACTGAAGCAGTATGCAACATTTCAGCTCAGAGAAAGTATGTAGGTCAAATGAATTTTGCAAAATTTTACCCATAACAAAAAAAATATAATTAATATTCAAACATACCCTGCAAGTGAAATAATAGTTTGTAAAAAAGTAAACCTTGACAAGTAATACAATGAAATTAAAAAATCCTTGAAGACGTATTATTTAGAATAATTCAAAAAATACTCATGAGATGTCGTTTTAAATAAAATGCGACCAAATGACAAGGACCGGCTTTTGATTAAAAAAGGAATTATCATAGTCAATCCACTCAATAAACAGTTCGGAGGTAACATATCTATATCAAAAACACAGAAATACATGCCTGTATGAACTATGAACTAGATTACAAACACAAAGTAAATACAGAGTCACATCTTTTTCCACAAATCATCCTATACAAACACCCCAACATCCTAATCTAACCAAAGCATCGACATTCTAAATATACATATGTATATGTACTCATATATCAATTTCGAAGCACTCTCAGGCCGCAGCGTACACCGTGGAATTCTTCGACGCAAATAACTGAATTCCACGACGCATGTTATATTTCCCAATTCCCCACAACGGCGAAACTACGTAATAATATTGTGCTCGGGTTCGCATTCGGGGTAGAATCATCGATAGTCATTATCGGAAAAGCGGGTTTAAGAGGCATCCCTGCCCCAACGGGACCTTTACGGAGGTCTCATCCGACGTTCGATAACTATGCTAATGTTATTTGCGCCAGTGGGTTTGAAAACGACGGCATCCACTAACTTTCGCCCAAGAACAGGCGAAACCTCCCCCAAGGTGACATAGCGTGAACAACACTTCACTTATTGACCTATTATCCCTAGCGAAAAGATTTGATACCGAAATGTGGGAGAAATCTGAACAAGATACAGTATGGTTGGTGAAATACAGGTAACTCTTCATAATATTGACCCTGGCAACTTTAACTTTGGTAAGCCTATTCTACGTACATATAAAAATGAATGTTTGTTGGTTTGTTAGTCCTTTATAGACTCCGAAATTATAGGAGATAGAGCACTGATGTGTTTGGCAATTTTGTTAAAAATTCTCTAGAAAAGGTTTTGATACTAAAATTGTATCAATCGGAGTAATTGTTGATGAGTACAGTTAGTAAATAATAAATATCTCGGGATACCCCACACACGGCCATCTGATCCCTAAATAAGCATAAGGTTGTATTTTGCTGATCGGACAATAAATAAACATACATATATTATTTTTAAATACATACTTAATTCTTACATCCAGACAGAACAAACATTCCTGCTCATCACAGAAAAGTTTGTTCAGGGTGTAGATCGAAACCATAACCTCCGGTTAGTAGTCCGGATTACAAAGTTGGTAGAGTAGATAAATATTTGTTCAGTGCTCAGGGGTGTCAACTGTGTTGTCCGTGGAACACGCAGCTAGTTTGGGTTATAGATATATGTATAATAAATTATTTATTATATTTTTGGTGTACCACTTGAGACGCCATAATTGAGAACTTTTTACCAAAATTTATATTAAGGAGAATCAAATAATATTAAATTAAGCAAGTTAAGTAATGCTCAAAGAATCTAAAATTACTTATAGGAAACTCTGACTGATATAATTCTCATTAAATATTACACTAATTTTAGCTAATTCATTCATCTGTCTCAGTGATGTGATCTAGAGTATTTTTTCTGTCTTTGCCTGTTTTCTCAATTTACGCTAAATGGGCTCTTTTTATTTTGTATGGAATTATTGTACATCAAGGAACTCCCTTACATTAATACCATACTAAATTATTTTTAGAACGTCAAATATTTTTAATTATGCTTATAGCCAAGTAGATACATTTATTCCAGTACCTTATATGATTGAAAGTTAAGAATAATACCTTATAACTTAAAAAAAAATAACAACAGTAAATATTTTATATAGAGAAAGTGAAGCATATTGGTCCGAAGATTCGAGTTCGCTTGTTGGGTGGGTCAAGCATCAAGTTATCGAGGACACAAGTTCAATACATACTTTAAAAATCACAAATAAAGTAAAAAAATCATTATACATTAGTTTAATGAGTATAGAATTTGGGTTACATGTCAGTTCGCTTAATTATTATTTGTCAAAGTAATTGATTATTCTGTCAACGATGAAAAGTTTATTTCGCACTCGAATCACAATATTATGAAGAGGAAAGATTTGTTTGAGGCAAATACACTCCGAAACAAGTGGACTGATTTAAAAACATATTTTACTATGGGAATACTAAATTATTCCTGATGAATAAGGCTAAATAAATATTTTCAAAATGTTAGGAGTCTATGTTAAAACTTCGATAACGTAAACTTCAATAATGTAGGTAAAAATACAAAGCAAATCCTTATATCGCCTACGCTGTAGAACTGTAAGACCTGAGTTGAAATCTAGCGCGCACTTCTACTTTTCAAAGTTATGTGCGTATCAGAAATTGATTAGTGAAGGAAGCAATTGATTTGTGAAGGAAGAATTTCCGAGAGCTCTAAATAAATTATTTAAAGTTGGGTGAAGTTCACCAATTCGCACTTAGCCAGCGTGGCTTGTACCATGAGAGGTACAGATTATAGTCCACCATTAAGTATCAGTGCTGGTCAAAGAGGCCTAAATTAGAGGAGGCTTATGTCCAACAGTAGACGTGTAAAAGCTCATGGATACGGAGTTCTATTCTATTGCCACCTCTTCTCTTTTGTCGTTCTCAATAACAAACTACCCGCAAACGATGCTGCCCGCAGATTACAAATATAGTATAAAATATTATAAATGCGCAAGTGCTTGAGGATGGATAAACGTATGGTGGATGGATGGATGTTTGTTACGCAACGCAAGACTACTGAATCGATTTGAATGAAATTTGGAACAAAGATAGATTGTATTCTGGAATAACACATACGCTAACTTTTATCAATGTACCTATCTACCATACGAGCGAATCAGTCCAACTAATCACATCTTTATGCAAAAACCACTAAACAGATATGAATGAAATTTGCAATAAAAATAGATTGTAGTCTGGAATAGCACATAAAATACTTTTTATCGACCTACCTACACAGACGAAGCTGCAAAAGAAACTAGTGTGGTATATCAATATATATATAAAGTATATCAAGTAAAATAATCAATAACAAGATCAATGTAAGCCCAGCGAAGTGTAACAGTTAGGAAGTCCTCATCAAATCAGGCGGTTGGATGCTCAAACAGACTTTGATAACATTTGCTGCCCAGGACCCATTCACCCCATTTAAATACATCAAATTTAACGCCTCGGCTCACCTTCTGTGAATTTAAATACCTAATTTTGATTACGTTTTGAGTTTCTAAGGTTCAATGAGTTAGTGAATTTTGAATTTATGTCATATTTTATATATAAAAGCTCATGCGAAAAGCAATTCACAAGCGGGTTATTGAGCAATTTTGGTTATAATTGCTTGAGATGTTTGTTATTGGGATGTTTTTTTACCATGAAAAAGTTAGCACTTGACTACGATCCCACCTGATGGTAAGTGGCGATGAAGTATGCTTTCATTTTAGCTATCGCATTTTATTTGGATTTATTAGCTACAGTGCTTTTAAGGAACTGAAACATCATAATCCCCACATATTAAAAAATAAACTCCCCTCACCGCTTCTAACTGTATGCTTACGTTAATCTCAAAATATACAAAATATACTTTCATGTCGTCAGAACGACGGTAGTTTAATAAATAAATAGACACTAATACTCTCGTACGAAGGTTTATTGTATAACATGTGGTTTGCAAACTAACATCCGTACCTTACAACATAGATCAAGCCAGGAATTAAACTCTGGGCCTATCATCTTACAGGCGCATTCAAAAATCATTATACATATATTGTGTAAAGATTGTAAAACCAGCTGGATTTGTAGAATGAAAGTGTTAATCCCCGCAAATCTGCAAATTATAAATCGTCCACAAAAGCGTACAGAGTAAACAAAACGATTGCATATCACTGGCTGCTGTTTGGACTAAATAACATGCTTTGAATACAATATAGAAGCCCGTACTGGTCGCGTGTGTGAATCCTAAGCCATTACGAACCATGATCAATTTATATTATAAAAAAAACGTACTACAAATGACTCCGAGAAGGAATACAATGAGAAGTTTATCGTCAATATAGTTGCAGCCAATCAAATATGCATTATTACGGAACAAAATGGATAACTCTAAATAAAATGGGACAACAAGCACTAGTTTTCAATCAAACAAAGAATTATCAAAATCGGTCCACTCAGTAAAAAGTTCTGAGGGAACATATATAAAAAAATATACACAATTGAGAACCTCCTCCATTTTTTAAGTTACTAAAAAATAAACCAGAGACAACCAGTGTTGTCTATTGTTTATTTTTGCGTTGTGATAGAAAAGTGTAAAAAAAATGATGAGCGCTTTCGTTCCTGATTCATCAATGGCTTTGCTGGTCTTTCCACCTGAGGAGCCTGGGGCACACTCCAATGCGGAACCTTTTAATGGCCAATCTAAATGGTAAAAATATTTAAGCCGTCCAAAAAGCATCTCGCATTGAGGACTTGTCTACATGTGACGATAACAAGTGCGACCGATTTTATGTACCTTCGCAAGCTTTAAAGAGCTCATAAAATTATGCGTGCAAATGCAAAAAATGGATGCATGTTTGTTGTCACCTCCACCAACGACAATCAAACTGCATCACCTCAATAATAAAAAAAAACTGCGCAGTTACCGCGTGTTTTCGAAGCACGGAACCCACTATCCGTAAGTCCTACCCTAGGTCCCGTCTAACCACGATCTTCCTTACCACCAGGTTCTAAACACTTTTATAAACACAAATCATTTATTCATTCGCAAACATAAACAAAACAATTGGATTTATGTGGCAGTTGATACAACTATTACGCGGTCGGCTATTAGCAGTAATTACGGTGGCACAGATAGTAATCTGTAGCATATTTTAACGCCACGTGTGTTAATTAAAATAGGTGTCAATTAACTAAACGATACCACTGGTTTGCTACTGCACTGATGAATTAACTTAATGGAGCTGGGAGTTAGTTCAGGTTTTTGATATGCTCACTCGGTGGATAACATAAACCCCCTAAAAGGATTTTGGTACAGATTGTGAGGACATTGCCTGGTATTACTGATGCCATTGACCAGGATATCCTTCAACGGTTTTATACTTAGAACATGAGTAAATACGTCTCAAGGCGATTTACATAAACCTGAATCACGCTATTAAAATTTTATGCGTCGGCAAGTTTATTCACTTGAGTTTCGAAAATATTCAGTTGGAGGTCGACCGCTCCCTAGGCAGGACATCTTGCCTGATAGAATATCTTCAATTGCCAAACCTCTTCTTGTTAAAAAAATTAAAAAAAAACAACAACTCGGGACGTCTAGCAAATGGGAAACAGTGTTTCCTATAAAATTAGTATTAAAGGATGGCTAATGTAAACATGGTTTATCAATATACAGACGGAGTGAATATAGGTCAATGTGAGGAGCAGAGGGCCATAGTCTACCACGCTGGCCAAGTGCGGATTATAGACTTCACACTTTGCAAGTAAATAAAACCTTGTAAAAATCTCTATCTATTCGCTAAATAAAGCTTTGAAACTAGACTAAGCTCACTAACTAGCCCATAATTAAAGGTATTTTTTCAATTAAATGTACTGAAAATAAAGAATAACAATTCTTACCGTTTGTCATAATAAATTGAACTAAAAGTAAGTGGACGGTAAAAACATCAAGTTGACCTGCTGTTGAGCTATGTACGATTCATAAAAGAAAATATTTTACTTTCACAATAATCTGAACGTTTGTGTATTTGGAGATCATATAGTGTACATATCAACGATAGGTACATATTTGCTGTTGTGTTTGAATCTTTTTTTGTCTTCTAATACCCTTTTTCTTTATTTTTCTTTTCTTCAGTTTTCTTATTTCTTTTTCTACTTCTTACCATTGGTTCTCACTTCTTACCATTTGAATACCACCTTCTTCGTCTTTTTTAAGACGATAGGTTGACTGATAGAGAATACTTTTAGTATGAAGTCCGTTTTTTGTACCACAATATTTTCAACGATGAAGCAGATTTAAATTCTATGTTTGTAATAGTGGGACAGTTATGGGTTGCAAATGATGACGACATTGGCTTCAATCTATTTATTTGCCCACTACTGAGCACACATTGCTCCATTGTGGATTGAGTGGCCAACATAAGTGTGGGAAGTTTTTACCTACCGGAAGGCCTCCGACGTAGCTTATCGATTGCTATCTAAAGTTAACAACTGAGACCAACGGCTTTGCGTACCCTGCAAAGCAGGGATTCGCTCCTGAAATGTTTGCTACGACAGGTTTTATAATAGAAATCTATTTTTATTTGTGAACTAATTTTATATAAAACAAGCACTATATGTTAGTCCTGGCTTAATCAACGAAAACCGCATGAAAATCGGATAAACCCTTTCTGCACATAGGCATAACCGTCAAGAAAAATTAAAAATCATAGTTTTATTCTATTAATTGATAGAAAAAAACAACACTTTTAAATATCTTCCATGTATAGAATTCTACAGGTATACATATATTGATTACGGACAAATCGAACTATGAGGAGAAATAGACGCGTGCTCAGTAGTGGGCCACGGAGCGAAGGCAGGTACATTCTAGAAACTCATACTGCATTATATATTAACTACTTGCAATCATCATATTGTACTCACACGTGCATTTAATTGTAGAACCATTTAGTTTAACTTTGTTGCAAGTTTGAAACTTATTAATTTGTGAAGTAAACTTGCGCTGTATGCTGAAGCCCGAAATTTACAAACTACTTAACCGTAGTATTTTATAAGACAGGTTTTATTATTTTAGAAGAATTTGGAATAATCTGGTATGTTTTAATGAACAGATTTCTGTGCGTGTTTTCAGTCTGTGTCGACATTGTACTACATTTAACACGATGACGTCACGAGAAACCTGAATCACGCTATCGGAGTTTTCTACGTCGTTAGCGTATATATAATTTCTGACCGTGAACTGTCGAAGCTCTGCCGCTCCCCAGGCATCTCATCTTGCTTGGCTCGGTGATCTCTTCTATGCCAAAGGCTGTGGTTTTTGAGGAGGAAGAGAATTTGCTGGAAGAGAGCTTCCGTGTGTAGCCTTAGATGGTAAAGCACATTAACTTAGAGGAAAGTTATTCACTCTTGTCTTGAAGCCACCTACATTATACTCCAGC
>DWJZ01001205.1:0-24753 GCA_018249125.1 Asbolis capucinus | reverse complement strand
TTGAAAACATTTACATTGTAATCGAACGGGAACATTGACGTGGGTAGCTTATTCCGGTCTTTCGCGTCACGCATGATAAAAGGAGGACCTACAGTTCATAAGACCAAAGTTCAAACCATTACGTTATAAGTGCTTTGTTGTATACTGACAAAAAAATAAACGAATATTTGTTCTAGAGATTTTTTACTTTCTACTTTGTTGATTTAATTGGAGACCCGAGCTCAGTAGTGGGTAATTATGGGTTAAAAAATGACTAATGAATATGTTCACTTAACACTACGAAAACCTGATATTTGGGAAACGCAGGCAGCTCGTATGTCATTGCACTCGTACTTATATTAACCCGTAATTGCATGTCAGTCAATATTCATTAGCTTTGATGTCGGAAAATCAACGAAACTCATTGGAATTCGCCCACAGAGCGCTGCAGCTGTGTGTATATTGGGTGTATATGTGTATACTCTGTGTACGGATGTTTATTATTTATATACGAGCCTTTATGTTGTCACAACGATGTTCCCTTTGTGCCGAAAATAAACATTAATGCTTCACGTTATTGAAATATTTCATGAAAATGTTCTTAATAAATTGTAATCCTTATTAATGTTATAAATGCGAAGGTGTCTCTACCTTTCTGTTTCCTTTTCACGCTTAAAATGTATGTAGGTAATGTATATATATTTTTGTGTATGTATTGTTTCTATGTATGTATGTATTATATCTCTTACAATATCATTTATCGATATTTCTACCCAAAGATGTCTGGAAGAAATCGCTGATTGGCGTCACAAAACATTGTTGAGATTACTTTTGTACTACTCGCGTATGTTCACAATAAAGAGTATTCGTTTCTTTGTTCGTTTTAATAAACTGCTCAATCAGCTTTAAGACTTTTAAGCTATTACAAATCAAATGCCATACAATTCTGTACAGAGATATTATTGAACTTGAAAAAAAAAGACAGGCAATTATTTTTCGTAAAAAAGAAATTGCAGGATTTGAAATGAAAGATTTTTTTTTCAGTATCGAAAATATAAGCTTATCATTTCGTATTCACGCACTATACTGTGTTGACTATATCGGTTAATAAAGGGGTGAAATAGGGGTTGAAGAAGGAGTGGATAAAAAGGGGGGTGAAGAGGGATCGTACTACGTGGAGTTAATCGTGGGAAATGCTAGTATATGTGTCGTCATGTTCCACTAATAAACACTCTCCTCATGAGGCCTAGATGACGGTGGGCCCTCTCCTCAGTAGGCCTATTTGTTTTAGGATTGCAGAGAATTCTACCATACCGTTACTACTACCATTTATAATACAATTATCAAACAACTGGGTAGAACTACACGACTAACTTTTCGATTTTCACGTAATTTTGAACCCCGTACGTGTGAATTCTGAATCGGATTTGCTTTGGCCTCAAATGACATTGGATCCATCACAAGGCAGTCGTTCCTTGTTTGTCCAGCTTCATGTTACTTGTCTCCATCCCAATAAGGTCCACTACATCAACAATACTGAACGAATCTGGATTAAATTCAGCACATAGATAGTTTGTAGTCTGGAGTAACACATAGTGTTACGAATTCTAATTGTATTTCTATCCACTCATAATTATTTGTCAATCCAGTTAACAGAACGTCAGGCAGTTAGAACCTGACATTTTATTCGAATTTGGTTTTTACAAACACTTTCGAAAGTCAAACTACGGCATCGCTTCAATGAATCCCTACGGTAAGTGGTCTTGGAAGAAGAAGCGGCAAGAAACTTCTTTAAGTCTCGTCATTTTTTCCAGCCCACAGTTACAGATAGCACTTTCTACTACCACTTATGTACATATAAATCTCATGCCCAAGCGTTTTTATCATTAAAATATTCGTCCAGTTTATAAATAACCTTTCGTCATAAGAATCCTTTTGTCATAAGCTTTAAATTTACAATATGGTATTTCTGTTAATGTTAATGGAATTTTATTATACATTTTAACACATCTACCCATAAACGAGCCACCAGTTATGCTGAGTCTGAACTTTGGTACAATCAGTTTCGCCTTATTCCTCGTATTAATGTTGTAAACATTACACTTCTTAAAAAACAGTCTGAATATTTTATTAACATACAAAATATTATCTAATATAAATTGTGATGTATTTAAAAAAAACAAAATAACACCTGGTCATACCGATAGTAAGTAATTAACTTTAACTTAACTTATTTTTTTGTTTCAGTCGGAATTTAACATGGCTGCGTTATCTCACACTTCAGATGTCATTCGTTCAAGCACTAATATACATAGTGTTTCTAATTTTGAGAGCAGAGGATATAGTAAGTTTTTGTTTGTATTGTCGATTATTCCCATTTTTCTAAAAAAAATTGTCCATTCCCGTCCTCCTTAAGGTTTTTGATGTATTAAAAAGCCACTTATTTGTAAAAATCAGCATTTATTAAAGCTAAATAACTATTTGCTAATTTTAGTCTTAATAATTTTTGTTATTTTGTTAATGTCTTTTAATCACAAACAGATTCATTTTCAAACAAATAAATGTTATAGTTATAAAACTAATTAAATTGAAAATCATCTAATTATGATTTTTATGATTAGTCACTATCACATTAACATACATAAAACAATATTTAATATTAACAAATTAACATCAATATATTTGTGGTTACCACCCACTCACCGACTGCGCCCTCTTTTGACTTGCACGATCATCATCAACGGGCGTCAGAGATGTTCTACCAAGCCACGCTATAATTATTGAAGATATTAAAATGTATTTTAATTTAATTTCAGATGTTATACAACCGCGTGTTTGTATACTTCCAAGTATTCATCGCCGCGTCCATTCTATCAGGAGTGTGGGGCATGATAATGTGTGTCCGGGTTGTCCACAACGTGGGATTGACGGTGAAGCCCAGGTTCCTGGCCTTGCAGCTGGCGCTGATCATAGTGAAGCTTCAGTGTGGCCTTGCTAAAGTGGTCTCTGATCAATTTTCGCTGCCCTGCGCTTTGGATTTGCATCCTTCTGTGTTTGTGAATAGTAAGTGAAGAATAAGGATTTTTTGGTAGTAAATAAGATCGAGCTGTGTCTTCGGAACTGCCGCAGTTTAATTTGAGAATGAGTATAGACAATAGACGATTGTACAGCGCAGATAATTTAACATCTTTTACATAGGTAAAAAATAATATTATTTAATGTTTCCAACAGTAAGTTCTGTATTTATGTTTTATGACTGGCCTGGCCAAAAATGCCTTTTCTGTTACTGTTCTCGCCAAACGCTACTTCAAAAATATATGGGAATGACATTTGGTGTAGAAAAATATGGCGTCTGTTTTTCAACAATAAACGTCATTCCCATGCATTTTTAATTAGCGTTTGGCGTGAATAATAATGGAAAAGACAATCGTCTAGAGGCGCTGTTCGTTTAGTAATTAGTAAACCTGACTACTGAGCTTGAGGTCGTGGGATCAACTGTATTAATATGACTATCCTAGGATATTTCTTCAGGAAACGGTCCTACGGTCCAGAAATGATCCTATAGCTTACTATGTAGCTAGTGGTTTTGCCTGTAAAGCAAAGGATTTTTGTGCCAAATCTCATTTGTATCCATTCAGTTGTGTTTGAGTGTGAGCGTGAAGGAGTAACAAAAAATATGCATCTTCCAGTGGTCCAAAACGTCGTCATGATCGGAGAGATGTTCCTGCTGTCCCTCTGGGCGTGGCGCCTGTACAGCGAGCAACCTGGAAAATCTGTACCCAGGGTACAAAACGTGGTCATCGCCGTCCTCGACGACAATCCAGATTTGAAGCTGTCCAAAGAAAACATCAACAACTTTAATAATAATAGAATCGATGCTTGTACCAATTTGAATACTTGAATGTTTTAGTATTCAGTTTATAATTTTATTAAATGTAGCTGGTAAGCTCAGCTGTTTAGATGCGCCGCCATCTTGTGTAACATTTCGAATACAGTAAGTTCACTCAACTATATCAATTATGTATCAATTTACCATATATATTTTTTTGAAAGTACAGATAATATATATTCTGAAAGATGAAGCGGTGATTTTTTATGTTGGTAACATTTTGTTGTAATACCTACGATGTCAAGATATAGTAAGCCCATTAGATTTTGATCCTTGTATTTTTATAAAGAATTTTCGGATTATTTATTGATTAAAATTCGTTAATTAAACTATTTTGTGGACATTCTTATGTTTTTCTTTATAGTGAATTAGTTTTTAGTTGCTGTACATTTATATATATACATACAGTACTAGTGGCCACCCGCGGCTTCGCCCGCATGATCTATATGAATAAAAATAAATGTTTGTGAGTTTGTTGGTTTGCCCTTTATAGATTCTAAATGGTAAGAGATAGAGCACCGATGTCCTTAGCAACTTTGTTCTGAATTGTCTGAAATAGGTTTTGGTTACAAAATGATATCGATCGAACACATGGTTGATGACTTAATGCGTGGGAACTTGCGCCGGGTGCAGCTAGTGAGTTATAAAGGAAAACCTGGATGAATGCATGATCTTAATTAATAGTCTCGGTATATAATTCTTTTTGTCCTTGTTTTATTGGGAAAAGTTTTATGGACTAAACTCAAACTAAACTCAGGAACACAATATATGCACTACACAGAGTGAAAGGGAGATTAGTGCTGGAGGATTCTTGGTTCCTCAGTAGCTGAACCCGCTACTTCGTACGCGCAGGAGTTTTATTCGAGTAACTCCCGATCCCGCGGGACTTCCGGGAAGTCAGACTTGTTAGTTTTATAATAATATGTTTGTTTAGAAGCTATACCCATACGCGTAGAAGTTTTTCCCGCGCAAATTCCGATCCCGCGGGATTTTCGAGGATAAAAACTATCCTATATGTTAGTCCAAGTTACCCTCTATGTGTGTGCCAAATTTCATTAAAATCGGTTCGGCAGTTTTTGCGTGAAGGATAAACGCTATATATTTCTGCACCATTCCTATACGTTTTTGGACTAGCGCTTGGCGTGAACGAAAACAGAAAAGGCATTTGCCTCGGGGTCTTGATGACGCTACTACCTTTCTTCTCAGTATTTCTCAAAATTACATGATGTAAATTTTTTCTTAATTCTTGATTAATAGTGTCCTTAATCTAAAAAAAACCCTGGACTAGCAACATAAATATGGTACCATTTAGTCCTAGACTTATCTAATAATGGATCTTGAGGGTGGAAAATGGAAATCAGAAATACCCAGTTCTAAATCTTACAGCCCTTAGCTATTATATTTCCTAAAGAAGTAGGTGGCGGTGGGGAGCCTCAAATTAATGCTCTGTGACTGCTCGATTCAAATTTACGCCCATTTCAAACACGACCATTAGTGGAATATTTTGTCAGTAACAGTTCGCCATGAGGTTGTCTTTTAGTTTATTTAATAATTGAGTAAGTCCATCTAGTTTGAGCTCATTTCACTCGTCCAGACCAATGTGCCCAAATTGGTTTTAATGTTTTTTTAATTTAATTGTAGCTAGTATTAGATTGATTTTGTTATAAGTACTTGTTTGTTTTACAATAAAAGATATTGTACATAATGATTTTTATTTACGAAAAGTAATAAACGAATTGGCGAATTAAACACTTACAATGTTAGGAATGAAAAGTTGATAATAGATTTATACATCAAATATTTTTTGAAAATTACTTATTGGTGTAGTCTAATAATGCATGCTACTCCACAACACTTGAATATTTTTCTATATTAAATCAAATACCGGTTTAGTGGTGCGTGAAACAAAGACTAATCGATTCTAAAGAGACAGTGTAATGTCACCATGTTTACATCTCTCAGTGTAGGTAGTTGCATTTTTAGACTAAATCATCTCTACCCATGTTTTTATTCTTATTTTAAGTTTTTGTTCAGTGTAAATTTAATTTTGTTCCTCTTTTTCTTTGTTATCATCGTCTTTGCCTTGTGATATATCTTCACTTTCTTCGGATGGTGTTCCAGAACGTGAGTGATCAGACCCATAGATATTATGTAATTCTTCCAGCTTGTAATTAATTTTAACGCCTTTTGTAGCAGTCTTATTAACTTTATTCACAAGTGATTTAGTTTGCTCTTCCAGTCTCTTTAGGCGTAAGTCTCGTGCTGCAAACCTTGCTGCGTGATTTATTTCATGAACAGTGCTTGATTCTCCAGAAAATTCTCCAATGCTTTCTTGAGTTCCGTTGTGCTTTTGGGAATTTAGGTCCATAAGCCTTGTACCTGATATTTCTTGGAATGATTCTAAATTATTCTCCATTACCTTATCCACTACAGGACAGTGTGAGTCTTTTTGATTATCGTTTTCAGGTTCATTTTGATTAGTTACATTTTCTGGTATAACAGTGTAATTATTTTCAGTAGATGCATGTTTAACTGTTTCATCTGATTTTTTTCTTAGATTATTATCATCATCAGGAATAATTTCATGGATAAATTCATTTTCCTTTTCGGGAGATTCCGTACTTGCAGAATCCTGATTCCGTATAACATGTTCCCTACTGGTAGTAGGTCGATTTAAAAGGTGATCTAAAGCACTATTTATTTCATTGCTATATTTAGCTAATGTTTCAGTCTTCTTCAGTAACGAAATTCCACCTTTTTCCAAACTCTCTAGCCTTTTATCTTTATTAGCCAATCTTTCATTTTGTTCTTTGATACTCTTTAAGATAGCTGCAGGATCGATAACAACTGGTAAGTTTGAACTAATCGTTGAATCAGTTGCAGAAGAGTCTGAAGACAAATTTTCAGTTTCAGTTGAAATTTTATGATTGTCCACAACCGATGCCTCTTCAGTAATTTTATCATTTTTGTCTTCGGTTTGTTCGTATACTCTGTCACCTTTTAGTAAGTTTTCGCTATCGCAATTACTTACTTCGTGAGTTTCAGCACCATCATCTTGTGTATCAAGTGGTAAATCGGCGACATCTAACATGTCACTCGCAGGATCTTCTCTTTCTGCAGCTAAATTAAAATCAGTACTCGAATCTAATACCGTTTCAAAAGACTTCTTAAGTTTTTTTTTGCACTTTACTTTGGGTTCAGTAATATATTCGCTTTCATCATTAGACTCTGAGGATTCATCTGATGGTCTCTCGTCACTATAACCACTCTCAGCTGAATTATTTAGTGATGCACATCCGGACTTATTTTTTCTATTGGAGAATTCAGTCCGTAACTTCCTCCAGTCACGTTCAGACTGAGTATTTTTTTCTCGAGCTTGTTCCCATTTCTCACGACAGTATTCTAGCTCTTCTTTAAGTTCGTTTAGTAGTTTTCTCTTTTGCTGTAATTCGTATTTAAGTATCTTCTCATGCGTATGTAATTGATGATGGTGTCTACGTAAACGACCAACGACATGCCAGGTTTTGCTGAGTTCGGTAGTTACAAGACAAAGTCGTCTTTCTTGTTCTCCTAATCGTGTTTCTAAATGGTTATTCAGTTGTTTCATTCGATTAACTTCCTTTATTAACGATAACTTCTCTATTATCAGATCCTGAAAAAAACGAGGAAATTTTTAAATAACTATCCCGTAATATACAAATACAATAAATTTACAAGTGGCCACTTTGTTTGTGGTTTAGGTTATAAGAAACTCAAAATTGGCTTTCTACCAATGTTTATAAAAGTAATGCGAAATTTTATGACTAGTGCAAAACGTTGGTCATGAAAGTATTTTTAATCTTTTGAAATCTCGAATTGTGACTCACATGTTCAAAATAATTATGACCCACTTGATAAAGTAATTGACTCACCTTTAGTCTGATATATGTTTGACTAACACTTGGAACTAATACAGGACCTGATTTCGTTTCTACAGATTTGTAGCAAGTAGTTACTTTATCCGGTTTATCATTTGTATCAGCCTCACTTTGGTGGCTTAAAAGTTCCATTAAAACTCTCCACACCCTGGGTAAATTTTGAACAATTTCCTCAGCTTTAGTGTTTAATGTACCTGAAAATAAACCGATGATCAATTAAGTTAAGTTAACTTTTATGCTTCAAGTATGTTCTACATATATAACTGAATCAGTTAATGTACCAGTTCACCTACCTGTTTCAGAAATTGATATTTCTGAATTTTCACCATCTTGCTTATATTCAGCATCTTTACTCTCGTTTTCGTCAACTTGATTAACTATTTCTAGCAATAACTTTGGTAATGCAGACGAAGATTCAGAACCATTGTCTTGTTCTGCCATGTGTGTTAATAAGCCATGGTTTTCTTCAAGTCGGTGTATAAGTTGGTCAAGATCCTTCTTTGTTTTGTAACCTAATAATACTTGGGAAAACAGCTGAAAAAACGACATTTAGAATTAATACTTTGCAGTTGTAATGAAAGACGAATATTTAATTTCTGGTGATATTTAATTAGTAACTTGTGAGTAGTTTTGATAGAGATATTATTTAATTTATTATGGTAGAATATAAAAAGTAGCCTTAATTTTACCTTATTTACAACTGCCATTTCAGCTTGCAATTCCCTAGTTTCTTCTTGACACGATGCAATTTGATTATTTTTATCTTCTATGGTGCTTTCTAAGGCACTAACTTTTCCCTCTAGTTCTTCAATATTTTCAGCAAGATTTTTACATCTGTAAATTTTAATTGTAGTGGTAAATTTTGAAAAAAAGATAGAAGTTCTCGTTTATGGGAAGTATTTATTATTACTAATACAAAAATTAAGGATATACATTACTTAACAAATGGCAAAAGGTCTCACTTTGGATGACTTTTTTACCAATAATAAAAGTGATGAGATATTAGTATAATCGTACTTTTTTGATTCCGCCTGCTTAAGTAGCTTTTGTTCTTCAAGCTCACGAAGCAAAGCCTGCCGCGTAGACTCAGCCAATCGGGCTCGTTCCTCATAGAGTCCTCGTAATGTCCGAATATTCTGTAATTGGCGTTCATACTCCTGCCTTAGGTCTACCGACAGAATATTAGTCTCCCTGTCAGCCAATGACTGTTCT
This sequence comes from Asbolis capucinus, assembly GCA_018249125.1. Classification (NCBI taxonomy): domain Eukaryota; kingdom Metazoa; phylum Arthropoda; class Insecta; order Lepidoptera; family Hesperiidae; genus Asbolis; species Asbolis capucinus. The sequence continues at coordinate 15,756 of DWJZ01001205.1, read as the reverse complement.
ATTTCATTGAGTTTATCTTTAAGCTGTAACAAAGAAAGAAATTACTCCACGACCCCGTGACGATGTTAATCGTCATAATATGATATATTGTATTGCCTTAAGTTGTGCATTGCATGATTATTTGGCGAATTGTCAAGATCCAGTGCCAACGACATATGGAAGAGTTGCGTCGCATACAGACGGTGCGTCGTTGCGGTCCCTGACCGGTGGAAGTATGGCGTCAGGTCGTTGGCTTTACATGGCATTGAAAAATTGGAGATAGATAGATATATAAGTGTATGCAGTTGTATTTAATGCCTATTTAAAAAAATTCAGTACCATAGGAATAAAACAATTTACCCTTTTTTTAGTCATGAATATCAAAGACTCAATATTGTTTTTGTTGTTTCAAGAACTCATTTATTTTCATTTGATTACTACTTTTATTTTATTATTATTATCTGAATAGATAAGAGTTAAGCTGTTTTTCTCATTTTTGACATATGACTTATTGTTACATAAAAGTGTAACACTTGAAATAAGTTGAGAGTCAAGTTGTAAAAACAAAATATGGTATTCAAAAGAAAACCTTAGGATTACAGGACATAATTTATGAATTCAAAGCTATGTGAAAGTAAGTAATCTATTATAATGATGTGTGATATAAATCCGTTGTTTCGCAACTAACACATATCTAAATCAAAATATCTCGTATATGATTCTCTTACCTGACTAAGTTGCTGTTCGCGAAGATTTATCATAGTCTTACTAACAGCCACAACTTCCTTTAATGCATTAATTTGTTTCATTGATTCCGTGTTCTGGGCACTCAAGTCTGCTATATCAGAATACGCAATTTGAAGGGCATTATTGGATTCAGCTAAATCACATCTTAGCCTGTTGTTATTAGATCTCAATTTCTCAAATTCTTCCTTCATTTGATTTACAACTTCAAAGAGACCACAATTTTTTGTAGAATTTAAATCTTGAGGAATCTCAATATTGTTTTGAACTAATAAATCTTGAAGAAGTTTATTTCTTTCAATTAACTCTAATTTGGAGCACTTTTCCGTTTCAAGGGCCTTTTCTAAATTCTTCTTTTCGGAACGATGGCGAGCCAGTATCTCTCTTCGTTGTTCACGTTTTAAACTTAGTTGTCTTCTAAATTCAATCATTTCATCTTCCTTTATTTTAGCCCGCGCTTGATCTTCATCCTCACTTAAGGTGTCATGGAATTGTTCCTCGACGATTTCACTTTCATTTAAGCTATCACCAGATCCATTGACTGCGTCCATTGTTTCCGTTGCACTTGAAAGTCTATCAGGAAATGCGCTTCGTTCACCAGTCGAGCCAGCACTGAGGATATTTCCCATTTTGGAATACTTTTATAAACAAGGCACTTTGTAGAGGTAATGATGATATATTTTTAATAAGACAAAGGAGTGTAGACTGTACGGCATTAGTATGAGGCCGGAGTTCCCGAAATAGATCCCTCGTCAGCTTCAGACGTGTGCCGACGCTAGGAGTATGAACAGTATTGCCGACCGAATGTAACTCAGAAGCGACGTAGCACCGCTGTCAATTATTTATTTTTATCATGCTATTTCAGAGTTAACTATTCGTTGTGAAAAATGTTGTGTATGCAACATTTTACTTAGGAAACGACCTTGGTGTTTCATTTTCTTATGAAATGTCTAAAGGAAAACCACGCGACTTTTGGGAAGATTCCCACTTAAGTAAATGGAGAAATAACGTAAACAGATTTCGTGGAAGTGGATTGAAAATATTAAAGCGTTTTAGATACTCTTTGCTTCATGTATCTTTTGTTAAATTTAAATATGAATACACGTCAACTATTTTGTGTACCTAATCAAATAACAATTAGTATTCATATACAAATACTAATTATTGACAACATTACTTAAAAAATCTTAATGTACTATAAATTATAATAAAATTGTATTAAGTATAATTATCATAATGTAAATTTAAATTTTATTTGTAAAAATTAAATGTTATTTTAGTACAAATTAAGCATGCAGTTGTCAATCAATCAGAGAGAACACCAGAGCTGGGTGTAGGTAACTAATAACATCTAATTTATATAATCAAAGTATTTACTTTTGACCATTCATCTTTCTACTATTTGTCTCCTTTGGTTCAAGTTTTTTACATGCACGCTGAGCGCTAAACAAATATTATAGATGTTGAAACCGACAAATAATACTTTTAAGAAATGTAATGCACGGTCTTCGGTTGTCCTGTAACATTTTCACAAGGGCACGTACGCATTTTAAACAGCAATTTTCTTTATTAGGGTTTCAATGCAGACCTCTTATTTATTCTATTTCCCTATACCTACATATATTAAATAATTATAGTAGTAGCGACACAAGATGTGTGGTGTACATACAAGTACAAGTGTAGACTTATTAGATAGATGTGTTGTGTTTTAAGAATATAATTTAAGTGTTACGTGATGGGGGAATGTGTGACTCTACTCCCGTCTAAGACCTCAGGGAGGAGGGAACGGCTGAACGAGTCATTTGACCTGCGTTAGCAAAAGGCTGAGCCGCCTCCTTTTGCTTTAACTAGTGCTTTATTGATTTTCTTTTACAAAATTTTATTTAACTTGCAGTGTATATTTGTATAGAGTGTAGAATGTTAGTATATTTGTTTGTTGCGGGTCAAATCTTGCAAGCTTAATTAGACCCACTTACTCTTACACTACGGAGCTGAAATTTTGCATAAGCCTTCCATCCTGATGACAATGATTTTTTATGACAAGCATGACATGACATCACGTTCAGGTTTGACTCCAAACAACGGTTAACAATATATTTATGAATTTGTATATGTTTCGTCGTATTAGACCTCTGTAATTAAAACTTGTATTTTAAATATTCTAATAAACCTTGTTTATTTAATTATTATGTTGTATTATTAAAGCAATAAATGGTTTATTTATTATTGAAATTGTTCAAGTGTACACAAAAAAAAACATAACATGTACAAAAATGCACATGTATCGCAACGCAGGTCTTTTGTTGTCAACATTTTGTGAAGTCAAATGTCAACCACGTCGTCCATGTCTGTTACATTGACTTAGCCAACGTACACCGCAACGCAGGTACTACGTACTAAACATTACGAGACCTGCGCATTTTTACATTTTATGGTCACTATGGAAAACTTTTGACGATTGCTACTGGGTGGTAACGAAATTCTAGTCCCTCCACTATCTCTTTGTCCGTCTGTTTAATGACTAACTAAAATATAGTCACGCATTGGGAACTCTGATTATGTTATTACGTAAACTCATGGCCGAATCTTTAGACTTCTGCACACACAGTTGCAGTTCTGCCAGCGCCAGACATACGTTTACGATATTTTAAAATATTATTGCTGTATTCATATTGCGTGTCGCTTGTTTTTCCCGAAATTATTAAGGCAATGCTGAATATTTTTCAAGTTATGAAGTGTGCGCCAACCCATAACATTATTGTGAACTAGCGGTAATTTACTCTAATTATCCCTAATCGGTGATGAACTTAGTATAAGGCAGCCTAGCAATCGCGCCAACAAGAAAAAAAAACAAACATGATCATGAAAAATATTAGAAATAAAGATGCAGATTCAACACAAAAAGCGCTAGACGTGCCATTTAATTATGTTACAATTTAATTCACTATAAAACAAGTACGTATATACAAATAAATGGTATTTATAAATAATTGCTTACTCGACTTGACAGGGGACATACATTAATTTTATTACCAACATTTATATTACATATTAGCTATGCTTTATAGTGCTTAATAACGGAATACGGAGCGGTAGAAAATTTTTATATCAATCTGCGGGAAGATTTATCCGCATAGTTAATGAAAAATTATGATAACTTTACGATATATGAAACAATTGGCACATTCAATTACCTAAATAAGTACCTAACAGTTCTACAATTAAAGAATTATGAGGAACTTTAGGTAACACCAACCTAAGACAAAGTGCACGGTTAAGTATGGATAAGCACCACAATGGAACTTCCCTTCGGTATTTTAAGAACTCCGCAACTCTACTTATCTATCTCAATAACAATTTCTTGTTTATTATTAAGGAATTTACCGATATTATGTAAGACTGTGGACTTTATACTCTGTGGTTATAAACAAACTTACAAAACAAAGCGACTCTGTGGTTCTGTCTACTAAACGTCAATAACGTCAATCAATCAATTTATCAATTGCGTTTGTGTCATACGCAAGAAAAGAAAACGTCTTCTTTTAGTATAGAGAAAAAAATTGGGAATTCCTCTGGTATTTCCAGGAACATTAAATACGTTACTAGAATTGTGATGATTAAATGCGACGAGAAATAGTATTGGCAGATAATTTATGAAAAATCAAAAGTAAATATCGCACGTTGCGTGTCCGGGTTGATTTTTATTTTATTTGTTAATAATCCGTGGCTTATTGATATAATAGCTATTTTGATAAAACACTTCGTGTGACGTGGCTAAGTTTACACAACAAATTGGATGTGGCATAATGTGATATAAATTAAACACAGAGTATGGATGAGTGCACTAAAACTTCTCCTTGTAAGGTAAAATTGGCAATGTATTGTTTAACTTTGCATTTATTTCAGATACAATATAAAACTTTAATTATTCTCGTTGTAAATTGACAATAAAAGCTATATATGAATACGAAATATTACATAACTTATTTAAAAAAAAAAGCCTTCTAATATATTTACAGGTATTTCTTATTACTCTCTTTACCATGACTGCTAAAATAGTAACTAGTGAAGGAATTAATTATTTAGCGGATTTTTATAATAAAAAATGTAAATTTTCTATACCTTATTAACCTCTCAACAAATAAAAAAACCTGCTAAAATTATTATGTCTCTTGGTATTCCTTTATGACACTTGTTTAATAATTTTCCAATCTAAAAATAGTATATTTTTATTGATATTAGTCTATTAGATTAAATAAAATTTTACTATACTTTAGTGATATGTGAACTTCTGGGTACATTATTTTTAACTATGTAGTGATATTCATATAAATTATAAGTAAAATTTTGATACTGGTAGGTTACACTTGTTCAGGTGCTTATATTATTCCTATAAATATTTTTTGTTTCAAACAAATATGCACTGCTTTTCTTTCTTCATTTGCTGCATACTTTATCATTTCACACACAAATAGGGCTACACTGTGAATATTATTGATTTAATCACTGAACATCACAGCTCCAATGTTTTGTATAAAACACTCGCATCTGAATACATTAATTTTAAAAATAAAAAAGTAAAAGATCTAATTGAAGTAAAAATTTGTAATTTGTACATTTATATCTATTGAAAGGTGGCTGCTTGGTGTATAGATACATTCAGTAAAATTTCCCTTGATTTTCATGATTCAAAACATTATTTATTCATTTAAAATTACTAGAAAATAATGTCATTAGTGTAGCTACTATCAAATATTCATAAATAGCTTGTACATGTTAGATGTTACCTGTTACATGTCACTTGCTTGTTCATGTTTTATTTTGTTGTTGCACCACTATTGATAGGATTATAACGATGGTGTGGATGAGAACCAGTTACGCACTGAACTGGACCACCTACGACAGCACATTGCAGAGAGAGATGTCCACTTTTTAGCTCTCGAGAATGAATTCTACAAGTGTACTTCAAGGGCCAATGATTTAGAAGAACAACTAGACACTTGGAGGGAGAAATATGAAAGGTTTGTTGTTCTTATTGTAGGAGTATATGTACAGTGATAGTACAGCTTAAGGGATATCCTACTAGTAGTTAATCATATTTTCTACACCAATATTAAAGCTACCAATTTACACTTGACCAGCGTGGTGAACTATGGACTGTAACCTTTACATTGTGGGATAGTTTTGGGTTGCAATGAAGATATAAGTGCTTTGACCATGAATCCTAGTTCTTTGTTACTGTGCCTATGAAATGAGAGGTTTGATTCTCAGCCAGGGTAGATAGTAATGTGGCAAGATTTTTAACTTGAGATATAGATTGTGTTTGTGATGCATAATTTGGGTTGTCCGTGCCAGGTACAATGCATAATGTGGGGAAATGGATATGTAAACATTTATTATTATTGAATATTTTGTTGGCATTTGAGCATCACTTGAAAGAATTTAACATATTGGAGTTGGACATGTGAACCATTGACACAATAGTAGATTTGACATAGTAATGAAAAATACTTTGAAAAAGAATATAAATTTAGCATTTGCCCTCTAAGAATATTTATGTACTAAAGAGATTTGTTACATTAATTACAGATTATATGATTCCCATAAAAGAGTACAAAAGTTAAATCAAGTATTGGAAGATAAGTTGTTACAAATGGTTGACAAAATGAAGAGTGAGAAGAGTCAGTTGACCAAGGATATTGCCACTTTGTCTGTAAGATTGGCAGAGTCCAAACACAATTATAGCATGCTGCAAAAGGAAAATGTAAGTTATGTTTATTTCTTTTGACTGATTCCTTGGTCTAGTGGTTAGTGATCCTGACTGCTAGGCCTGGGTTTCATCCCAACCCAGAATAAACTTTTCTGGGATAAGCAGAAATGTTCTGTTTGGTTGTAATAAATATATCTATATGAGTATATATTTATTAATATTTATGTGGGGTTATTAATTGTTTAATTACCATAATACAAGCGTTTCGGATTAGATGGCCATGTGTGAGTTGTCCTGCGCATATATATATTTTTAATAAATGCTTTAAACATTGATAATGTTGCATGAAATGAGGTATATAACCTTTAATGTAGGAATATGAGTGAATGCCTGGTAATAACACATCTCACTTGACATGGATTATAATGTTACTTTATGATATGATTGTGTGTTAATTTAGTATTATTATATCACAAATCAATGTGTGTGAGCTATATTTGATATTGACAGACATTCTTAAAAGAAAATATAGTAAAAAAGATATGAGCCACTGTAATTTTAAAGGATACCTGTGTTTGTGGAGTTATAGTGTTAGGAAATGGTAAAATTTTATATGAGTGGTATAAACTAGGAACAATTGTAAGCACTTAAGGTTAATGTATCATAAGCTCCTAACTATGCATTCAAGTTTATTAACTTATTTAAAACACTGAAAATAAATAGTAGCTTTTATCTTGTTGTGAGTAGTATGAATAAATACATAGAGATTATTACATGTACCAAGGAGTTTGTTACACCCTTTTCTCTCGCCATTGATGTAGCATGTTTATAAATTATGTTAGATTAGGCTAATTACTTTCATAGGTGTATTATAAGTATATACATGATTTAATCAACTGTGCGATGACTTTGTATTTGAAGAATTTATGTGATGGATGTTTGTTCTTTGGATGTTCCTTGCTACTCTAGACCTAGGGAATTTTACTGTGGGTGTGTGTGTGTGAAAATATTGTTGTTTGCAAGCTAGATACAAGATACATCCGAACAATTTCTTTGTTTAAAAACAAGTTAATATTTATATTCTACAATGAAAATCTTCCTGGCAAACTTTCGTACCTTATGAACTCCTGAAAGCCTTTTTTCGCGATAAGAAAACGACTATGTCCTTTCTCTATTTAGGTTCACATTTATAATATTTGTACGAATTATTGTTATTTGTTTACAGGAAAGATACAAGAATGATATGAACTTAGCTATCCAGTTACTGCAGTGCAAACCGGACAACTTTGTCGCTCAGAAATTAGACAATGTAAGTGAAATTTTATATTTTTGAGATAACTTAAAATAATTCATGTCTTGAGAGTCAATATTTTCTGTAAGAGCTGATCTCTTTATTTTGGTGATGCAACATGAAAAATGTTTGTGTTATTGAGATTCTGTTTTGGGCATTAGTAACCATTTACCATGATAGTAACAATGGCTTGACAACTCGGTTTTTGGCTATTCTCATATAAAATCACATGGTCCAAGATTAAGTCACTAATATGAATAAAATATATTACGCGCCAAATTATTTTCATTTCCAGCTTCCTGTGGATACGCAAGCAAGAGTTTCTCAGTATGTCATGTCAAAAACTGCAAAACCGGGCAGTCTGGCAACAGGAAAAATCGGTAATGATACCGATACTTTTGATGCAAGTGAATATGAGTTCAATATCTCAGCTTCACTCATGACTAAAATTCTAGAAGATAGCATTCAGGATACAGTAACTAAACATTGTGATACATGCACTTGTGGAAAATCTCAAAATAAACCGTTTTGCTACAATGAAAGTTATTATACAATATCAACCCAAACAATTTTGAGTGGAGATATGAATCCACATTGCCTTAACTGTAATTCCGAAGTTAAATCATTAAATTCTAATTACAGTATTAGAAGTATTTCTCCACATACTATTAAGCTTGTAAATGAAAAAGTACCTAATCAAGGACCTATTTACATGGCTCAACCACTTATTGAAGAACAAAAAGAAAATGTTGATGCTGATATTGGAATTGTTAAAGCCAACGTTACAGTAATTGATTTGTTAAAACCGGCGGAATCTATTAAATTAGAACCAAATAACAAAAAAGAACTTGAAGCTAAAATAGAGGAAGAAGTGCCACAATTAAAAAATAATAACTCTGTGACCATGGAACCCGCCATTCATCATAAACTTTGTGACCGTACAAAAACTTCAATTTCTAGCAAGAAGAGTATACAGAGCATACATAGTGTTACTAATGATGATTTGTTGATAAAAGAAATTCCAAACGATATGGAAATAAAACCGAAAAATCCAGTTCCGTTAAATGAAACAGTGAATATTCGAAAAACTTCACAAAGTTCTATGGCTGGTAGCAGAACATCATCCATTGCAAAATCCACTATAAGCACTCATAAATCAAATACTCATGTAGGGCCCGGCCCCCGTTTTTGCCACTTGCGTATGCAGGCAGGATCCAAGAATATTCTTTTAGATAATGCAGAGCCAGATGTACCACCTGTCTTGTATAGAAGGCAAAGTAAATCCAATGACAATTCTATTTTCAAAGATCTTAATGATGGTATGGATAACTTTATAGATTTAGCTAAACCTGATGATGATATTAAAAATGACAACAAAAACGAAAATGTTGTTGTTGAAAGTACTTTAATTGACGTCCACGAAGACAATAATAATAAAGAATCCAATAATTCCACAAAGAGCACATCTATTAATCCGATTTTATTAAATGTTTCATCATCGCCATTGCAGCCATTAAAAACTCATAACTTTTCTAATAGCTCTGAGAATAATAATAACAATACTCAAAGTATAGGAAGCCAGCAGAATCCATCAGAGATTAATCAATTACTTAATGACTTTACTGTTGACGTTAATTTACAAAACAATAATATAGATAATGTTAAGGTCGATAATAATAAAACCGACCCTTTTAATGCTAACGATCACCAAGAATTGAAGATATTTAACTTTGATCGTTATGAACAAAGCAAAGTAACAAGTCAATTTCCTAGACCTTTGAAAAAGATAGACATGTCTCAGTTGCATTCTATTGAAAACACAAAAATATCTAAAGATTTGGCTCCACAAGGAGTATTTCCAAGCTTTGAAAAAGCTCCAGAAACAACGAAACCACCGTTGCCTGCAATAGTTAACGTTTATCCAAATTTAACTCAGACGCATTTGAAAGTTAATGAAAATAATAAGGTATTCACAAACGAACAAAGCACAAGTTCGTTATCTAGCGACGACAGCGCTGCGTTGTTGCAAAAACAACAATTACTCAGAGTAGCTGAATGGGTTGAAAAAAATTTAGAACAACAAAATAATTTTAATGATCCATTAGAATATGATTGCACATATAGTAACCGCGCTTTGAGAAGGGACAGTAAACTTAGTAGACTTACTGAGACTCTGAATGAATTGGCATTGAACATGCCGCATCCTGTCAGTAAATATTCCAAGTATGCAAGGGATCGCAACAGCTACGTCCATCATACAATTCCGAATAATCAGGATACAACAAACGTAAAATCAAATGCACCTCTTGCAAAGATTAATGTCGTGAAAGAGACAATATTTCCTGTAGAGTGTAATGATTTACCAATCACAGAGATTAATAATGATAATGCACAAAGAAATGTATCGGATGCACACGATTTTGATGCTGGAAAGAAATTGAAGGAAGCTTTGAAGAATAAAAGAGATAAGGAAATATCGCCTGAAGACTTAGCAAGAATGGAGTACAATGTTAAGAAATTTCTACTGAGCGGTCCTCATTGGGTTAGTTCTGGAAATATCGGAAGAAGTCGACGCACAAGCAGCAAAACTGAGACTGATGTTTAATTCACTATAGTTATGAGAGTAAAAACATTCCATGTAGTCCTATGAGTTTGCTATTATTGTGGAGATTTTTTTGCAGTATTATTTCGTCCACATCTTTCTTTAAAGAATGATGTAAAATTTTACATTTATATACAAAATAGCCTATTTTATCTTACAAAATTATTCTTCTATTCAAATTGTAAGGAAGCCAACATGTTTTTTATATTATTTAAAATCACCTGTCACTAATAAAGGATAAAATGATTCGGCTAAAAATTCTATTTTAGGTGGTAAATTTATAATTTTTTTAATTTCATTTTAAGCTGTCTTATGAGTAAATTGATAATTTCATAATCATTTTCTTGCCATTATAAGTAACGTTATTTAAAATGTACTTTGAATTAAAATCAAGAAGAAAACGAAGAAAACGTTGCATTCAAATAAAGTGCATTTTTTAAAGGTACTTTTGCAAGGTAGAGGAAAAGTCGTTAGTCTTTTAAGATCATTTAGAGTACTTACCTCAGAAATGTTTTAAACATGTTATCGGATCTTTAAATATTGATATTATTTTGGTCATGGAGGAATTAATTACTTTATTATTATAGTATCTTGTATTGTGTAAATTACCCTATATTGTTGTTTTTTGACTTGTTTGGAATAAAAATTGTACCTTACATTCCTTATTGTTATAGAACTCGTCAACAACAAAGTTTTAAGGGACGTTTGAAATCAATATTTGTTTTTAGTAGTACAATAATGTATGAACAATACATTATTGATGGCTCCAATGTATAAGGGTCATAGTGCAAAATTATAACTCATCAAGCCAGTCTATTAAAGTTTGAATTTGATATATTCTGACTACAGCTGACGCTTATGAAACTTTATTTAGTTACTACGACACCTGTTTACTATACAGTGTCAACTCTTTATAACGTTATCCTTTATAACGATAAACTCCCTATAAAGTAGAAGTGATCACAACTTGGTTGGTTTACGTTAAAACCCACATACATACTCCATATAACGATGACTCCAACGGTAAAAATGTTCAGTCCCTTGAATTACGTTATAACGAGTTTAAACTGTATTTAATACATTCAGTGTGTGGCCTTAATTATAGTTAAAGAAGCGTTTAACATAAAAAAGTGAAAATGTTCAAATTGTTGGATTTGCCCTTAGATGGGAGCCATCAATATCCTTATGTATCAATATTTTGTGGTACAAGTATTGCCATTGTTTTCATAATATTTCATTCACATTAAATATTTATTTGTTATCAATTAAAAAAAGAAAATTTGAAAAAATAATTTGCAGTCGATGAGTTCTGACATAAGAAAGTTTTTATTATACATTTAACTGTTAAAATTGTGTTCAAAATAATTCTGTGTTATGTTAGTGTTATATATATATATATAATGCTTAGTAAAATTGAATGTGCAAATGACTTATAACGTAATGACTCTAGTCTTTATTTATTAAGTATGATTTACTGTTCACATCACATATACAAGAGCTTATTGGAGAATTTATTTGCGTGTACGTTTATAATAAGGAAATTATGAAAAGCTGATTAAGCATGTTTATTTGTCTCTGCTGATAAAAAAATTATATTGATCAATCATGTCTTAAAATAATTATGACCTCAATTTTAGCTTAATGTATAGTTGAAGAAATTGACTAAATTATTAGTTGATTTTTTTCACATTTAAAGTATATTATATATGCTATAACTATATAATATAACATATATAAGTATTATATCCAGTGATAATTAAAACATACAATCCGTGAGAAAGTTCACTATTTTACAATAAATCACTATCATTTGATACTATGTTTTGACATAAATGCGTCAGTTTAATAGTATTAATTCAAAGTACATAGAAGTTAATATTGTATGTGATAACATTTCGATTAGGACTCACTTGTACAAAATTATGCTAGCTTTGAGACGTATCAATACTTAGTGTTAAGATCCTGACATTACAATTCTGTACACTAAGCTGTGAAATATAGTATTGCGTATTGTGAAATGTGCATTTGTTACATTGTACTAAGGTCTATATAGTTAAAAATAACTATTTTAAAAAAACGATTTAGTTGGTTAAGATATAACTATACTTGGTGCAACTTCCAGACCGAATTTGCGCCGAGTATAGTTAAAAATACCTATTATTTAACTAAATTGAGGGATTTAAATCATAATAATAGTAAATAAAGCAAATATTTTACATCCTTATGATCTATTAAGGTCCAGAGTAACAAATGAACAGATGCCTTACTTACTCCCGAACAGACTTAATTGTATTTTAATTTGACGAAGACGTAATCTGAAAATGACGATATGTATTGACAGCTGTCATTTTCAATAATTTCTAAACATTTTTGAGTCTTTCCTCGTTGGATGATAGAGAAGAAAAAGATTAACTATTTGTCAACGTACTTTTCGTCGTGAAACAAATCGAATTTGACACGAACTCGATAATTGTGTACTTTTGAAATCAATGTACGCGCACAATCGTGCGTTACAGTTTGTAAAAAGACCAATCAGTTCCGGGGTTAAGCGAAGTTTGAAGTTAAACTAACATTGTATCGTAAAATTCGGGAGTAAAGAAGAAGGATTTCTGATTATTCTTACTATTGCAAATTTTCTGTAATTTGGGGCATAAGGGATAAATAAGGGGTTAATCGGCGACATTTCATATTTCGGTAATGGGTATTTATTATTTAATGTTATATGTTTTTCGAAATTTATAATTTAAAACAATATTATAGAACGCAAAAAATATTCCACTTTTTTCAGATTCTTTGTTAGCAATTAGATTTGTTTTGTTTTCCTGAAACTTTAAACAACTTTACTTTCACCATCACCGCATTATTTGTGGGAAGGATTTAAATGTTCATCGAAGAATTCGGAAACCAAAAAAAAACATCGACTTCCCTGACAAATTGTACATTGTCTATGGTCTCGGCAATATTAGAATATTACTACTTTTGTGATGTTCATTAAAGCACTGCATACTCATCCACACGAATTCCGTCGATTGATCAAAACTAAAAATATGAAGTTAATATTAAGTAGCAACAATGCTTCAGCTTTTGCAACACAGTGTACAACACAGCCTTTAAAATTATAAAATAAATAAAAAAAATATAGTATTTACTGCGTGTTTCGTGCGAAAATCTTACTTGTATTGATGGAGTATATTTTTTAAATAGCGTAGCTAGGATAATGAAATCATAGTATATCTGTATGTAATTTTGTCGATCTTTGTGTTGTATATGTTGTGCACCATTTTTAAGCATTTTGTCGATGGTTCGTGCAATTGTAGGCTTGTGTATTTTTCTTTGTATCCATAGAGTTAAGGCCGGCACATTTTATTCATATGATATATACAGTAGGTATTAATAGTATACTTATTTTTAAGCAAATTATGTGTTCGTTTGTTAGATCTAATTGTCTATGCTTATTCCATTTGACGAATTTATTAATTGAAGTATAATCAACTGATATAATTTCGCCATATTAAAAATATGATACATAGATACCCGATAGATTTTTTTTTATTCATAATATTTAATTATTTGTTCAAATACATTTGAAGTGTTTCTGTTAATAAAATTCAGTTAATTTTTTTTTGTTTTATGTTTTGGTATTATTTTGTGTTATTTGTTACAATTACACTTGCACAAAACCGTTATGTATTCGTAGAAGGCGATTTGTAATGCACATTTGTTCTTATGTTACTGTTTTGATATGATGTAAATAGGAGCCTCGGTCTATTGGAATGAATAATAATAATATGGAGTTAAAGGAAGATTGCAAAAGTCTTAGGGGTCTAAGAGTCTGAGACATTTTTTGTCAATGTGAGATTTCAGTCAATGTGAGATTGCAAAAGTCTTAGGGGTCTAAGAGTCTGAGACATTTTTTGTCAATGTGAGATTTTTTTTAATATAAGATCTCTCTCTTTTGATCTCTTATTATGTCAATATGTCAATATATTTTTACATAATTCAAGCATTTATTTGCAAAGATATAGCGTACAAATTATGTATTAACTCTATGTAAATATATTAACAAAGCTTTGATTTTTTCCAATAAATACCAGTACTCTTCTTTTATAGGTAGTAATAAATTCAAAAGCCCTTTTCAATAATCTGTCCGCCTGTTGTCTCGATAAACTAATAGGAAACTTATGGACGGAATAAAAGTACCCTTTATTTTCTTCTCAGACATCCTTCTATTTTTCAGAGCTTTAAAAAATATTTCAAAACAAAAATTTACCGTTTAAAATTTAAAAAATATATTTCCTTTTTTGGGAATTGATGCCAACTGCTTGGTCTACTAATTATTATGAAGTTCATCAAATACTAGTTTGATGTTTTTAATATGGACTATAGCGGGATATCTAGTTGTTAAAAAAACCATGGTACCAAAGAAATAATCATCAATGATCATAATATGTACTCGTACGATAAACCGAGGCTACTATATAATACATATTACGTATAAACAGATATTTTGACTGACATAATTTTCGTATTACATTTTATATGTTAATGTATCAGATTATTTGAATATGTAGTATTATGATAATAGATCTGCTTGCTGAATGTTCACTGAAACGCTAAGGCTGGTCCCGTATAGCTTCCGTATAGCTTCAGCGACGTACACGTGTTTATTTATTAAATATTTGGTGAATAATATCGACTCTTCTTTACTATGTACAAACGAAATAGCGATAATAGCCTAATGGTTTGAACATTGGTTTGACGAGATGTTCGTTTTTGAAGTCTCTTTTGTGCGTAATACAAATTAATGATCATGATTTGGTGAAGGAAAATTTTGTGAGGAAACCTGCACCCTATGAGAATTTCTCATAAGCTCCAAGAATTAATGGGACGTGCATCAGATACATGAAAAGATTTTAGTTGAAAAAAGTTTCACTTTAATGGACACATACTTATCTAAGTTAAAATATCGTGTCGCATGTGGTGTTGGTCTCACAAGTAACACTCGTTACCACGTGCGTTCCTAGCTTCTGACCCAGAGGAGGTCCAAGAGGTGCTAGCTAGATTATTTTCAGGATTTATGGCGCACTTTTTCACTTGAGTTACACCTCCCTCTCCTCTCTTTCTTACTCCTCTCTTCAACCCCCTTTTCACCCCCTCTACCACCACAGTCAAAATGACATCGAGTGCATGAATACAAAAGTAATGAACCTTCATCTCCAAATTCAACTTTTTATTCTATTTCAAATTTTCTAAGTTCTACGTCTGTACCAAGATTCGTCAAAATGGGCTCAGTTGTTTCGGAGTTAAGAGATTAGGTTACTTTTTCATTAATAATATCATTGTGGTGAAGTAGAAAAAGCAAATAACTTGTCACTCAAACTTAAGTCATCTAAGTTACATGTTTAATTTATTACTATTCTCTATGTACGG